>NQII01003240.1:90442-127593 GCA_002778355.1 Clitarchus hookeri | reverse complement strand
GGGGGGCATGCGAAGCTTCGAAACAGCAAACTAGTGCCGCACGCCATTTGCCATTCAGCACTCACGCAGGCAGCAGCAGCGATATAGTCTATCGAGCAGGTCCTATCGCACCAAAAGTAAACCATTGTCCATGTCCCTCACGTAGAAACAGCAATCCAAATCGAGGTGATTGTAGGCGAATTATTGATGTGCGTAGGCCATCACAGTCTTTTTAAAAAATACTTTAATCCTAGACGATTTACTCGTGAATTTATTTTGCTGATATTTTTACGTTCTTTAGATAAACACAATGTAATTTCTTAGCAATTTTTTTTTGAATGAAGCTAACGGTAATGTAGTTTGTAAATTTTTTTAAAATTATAACAATATTATTTTTGTGAACCTGTCACATTTGTAAGTTTGCAAGAAAATAAGATAGTAATAACGACGTTAAGTAAACTGCTGGTAGGATCTTTTGCAAGGATTTTGCCAATGGCATGTGAGCCATTATTAATGATAATTCCACTTATCCAAAATGCCACTTGTGGTTTGTCATGAAAAAGCAAACGCCATTTGGACGTTATTTGAGATTTTCAAGAGCCAAACCAATATTGCCGTATCTGCTGATTACTGCAAAGCATTTAAAAATTACAAAGTTTTATACATTAATACTGGTATTAGACAAATGACATCTATGTAGAATCTGTTATTGCTACAAGAATTTTCAGTATTCAAAAAAAATATTTTTATATAAATACATGTCTAGTTATTGGTCAGTGTGATTAATTACGCAATGGATATCATGAGAACACCAAAAACAATGCATCCATTTTGCAGAAAAAAAATAAAACTTTGCTAGTGGTCCTATTAAGGCGAGTGGTTATTCGAATCTAACCGCTTAGTAATTAAGGTTTTTATTTGTTGATTCATATATTAAATTATATGGTCACTTGGTTTACAAAAATTTCTTTCAAATTCTTACTAAGAGGACATTTAAAATTAACCGAAAAAATTAATCATATATTTAGAGCTTTCTCACAAAAACTGCAATACCATTGACTTTCCAAAAATTTCCAAAAAAAGTTGTTAAAATGGATGTACACTACTTTTTTTTCGTGTTTTCAACGTTGGATATTATTTTACATCCTTGCTGTTACTTCAGATTCTTGTATTCATATATTAATAGTTCAATCAAATATAAACATAAATAACCTGTTAATATCAGCTTATTCCTCTTTTTGAATAAAACATCAGAAATGAACCATCATAATTTAGAAACTTAAAAAAACCCATGTTAGGAAATTCTGCCAAGTTAACAATTTATTTTGCTGAGCACAGTCTGTATGTACCAACTTCATACATACATATATTGAAAGTAAAAGTAAAGATAAGTCGTTTATGCATACTCGTGACCAAAATTAATAATAATTAGAAGTTTTCTCATAGATTATGTATATTTAAGTAATAAAATATGAAAAAATTAGAAAATAATTTAATGTTCACAAAGTTGCAGCTGTGTGCGTTGGTAAATGTTCATGAATGCGTAGGAAGATGATATTTCATATTATATACTTCACAGGTACGGATGTTGTCTAAATTAAGTGCAGCTACAGGCGATTTTCCCACATTTCAATTGCTACTACTGGTACTAATAGTTTAGTGCTACAGATGTAGTTTAGTACCAGGTGATCGTCACTTGGGCTGCCATTAAGATCAAACTAAAGCTTGGTCGTTATACCAGTTCAGTTAATAAAGTCACGGTGCAAGCATCAGTTGCTCTCCTACGTTTTTCTAGAGAAGAAATGTTTATTTCTTCTCAGTCTCCGACTGCTCATAAAATGCCACTTGTTATAATAGCGTTCTGATGCTCTTAAAGTATGGTATTTGGTTTAACCTCCTAAAATAGTACAATCTCAGCACAGTTTTCTAGAAAACAGTATTAGTTCCTCCAACATGCAGGTATGTTGGAGTACTGTAGAGTACTTGTGTTTTCTCCGAATCCAGCCCACAGCGTGCACTTATAAGTGAAGAATTCTCCCGTTGAATCCAATACAAATTCTTTATCTGCCAAAAGCAAACTTTGTGGCCGAGAATTTTATGCTGCTTCTCACAATGCGGTTCCATGTTCTTGTGCCTCTACACATATATGCAGAGACGTTGAAAAATTGGTGGCAAGGGGGCTAAAGACTTCCCTGAGTGGCGCCACAAGAAAACAATATTCATTAGGATTCATATTTCATGACTCTTTATAAAAAATGGTAATCAGTAATAATGTTAAATTGTAATTTTTATGCTATTATAGCAAGAATTTTGTGTAAAATATAATAGGAAACAATTTGAGTGTAATTACTGATGTTATTTGTTTCAAAACTGAACATTCGGAAGGGATGGGATGCTTTTTCAAGCACAAGGGGCGCCAGATTCTCTGCTAGTCCTCCCTCCCTCCCAGCCCAAAATGGTTCTGACGTCACTACTTATATGCAAGCAAATTTGATCAGGTGGACAAAGGCATACAGAGTAAGCTCATTTGAGTACTATAGAATGTCTAAAAAGAAATAATTTTCTAATGGATTTTACAGGAACCTGTCCGGCATTTCTTTTTGTGTGTCAGCTATTAAAAAAATATTCTTGAATGCAGCACTAACCAACATTTATTATTAAAGCGGCATTCTTATAAGGTTAGTACTATATGTCACATCTATGGTTCAAAGATACTGATTTAACTCAATCTTGGCGTACTGAATTAAAAGAATATTTAATAAAAATTTTAGGTGGTTCTACATATCACTGTTTGAATGCAGAATGAAATCAATAATTTTTTGGTGAAGCACTGAAGCATAACGTTAAGAGTAAATTTCAGGTGAGATTTCAAGAAACCACACTAAGAACTTATCACTTTGAATATATACTACACACAAAACGAGCTCCCATCACACCACGCTGGCTAAAAATATTTTTCATTGTTCCGTAGAAACAATACTGTAACAAATTGTAACGAGGTAGCAAAGAAAAAAGTAGTTTATTCATTTGAAAATACTTACATAATGCTGTCTGTAATAGTACTGACGGCATGTTAATTTAGCGATATTGATTTCAGTAGTTTTTGAAAATACGATATTGGCTTTATTTAACATAATGACAGACCAAAAATTAAAGAATAAATTAATTCAATGGTCACTTAGATAATTGGTAACATACAAAGTTTCGTTTAAATATGTCTTTTTGTTCTGGAGCCATGATATGCTGTCATAAAATGTTTGTAAGGATACCATTTTGAAAATGAGTATCTGATATACTTAAAAAAAACTTAAGCATAAGGTAGTCTGCAAGTAGCACTAATTTTATGACATAAATGGCCAAAATAGATTACGTAGTTCCCGAGTTATGATACAAAAATACTGTGTTTCATGTAAAGCTATCTTTCTAAATGGCTGATAAAAGGCAGTTTACGTCGGTATTAAGTGCTTGCAATAAGTACTTGCAAAATTCCAATTTGGTCAAAATCGTTGAAACAGGTAGGTGGGTATGTGCCACATTAAACTAAATAATTCTTTTTACAGTCGCCATTTTGAAAACTGGTGCTTGACAAACTGGTACTAAAATTACACATCTTTACAGTGCGTGACCACATGTTTCATTTTAATTAAAATTTGGCGGGAATCTATTGAGTGGGTATCGAATGAATTATATTTTTTAAGTGGCGTATATTTAATAATAATGGATAAAATGCGTATTTATTTCTGAAATTCGTTAAAGCCAGTGTGCCAAAATTGGTTGAAACAAGTCTAATAGTTCGGAAAGTTTGACATTCTAGTGGAAAAGTTTGATGAGTTAGCTGTTTCGTAAAAAAAAAATCGTATAAACTAAAATAGCGTATTTTAAGCGTCGGTTAAAACACGTGCATGAGGTATTTATCAGGTACAGGCTGAGGGATTACCGAGATATGACATAAGAACTTAATTTTTTTTTCCACGTGGCACTTGCTTTTAGAGTGACGCACCAATGAACGCATGAATTTCTGTATTTAATGCTTGTCGTGTGACTGTTTAGGAATTTTAGAGCGACGCTGGCCCGCAACCACCCCTACCCCCCCCNGAAGACGTGAGCACGAGTCCGAACCGCAGTCCAGGGAGACGGCAGCACCTGCGGGCCTTCTTCCAAGGCCTACCACTTCGCCGGAGCTCATTCCCAGATGACAGTCTACCAACACTCACCGCTGAGTTAAGTATAAAAATCGTCGCCCAGAGAAGCCCCACTCAACCACGAAGTCGCCCAGTGAATACGAGTAGTCAAATTAGGTACCACACCTCGGAAGGGTTGATGTATGTAGTTCTTGTGTAAACTCCAGACAATATATTCGTCCTTAAAAATGAAACACCAACCGACTAAATTATTGCAAACCCCTTAAACTTCAGGTATCATATATTCGATGCCTGGGGGCATTAACAACGACACTATAAGCCACTCTGTCTTCCACAGTGGTGGTATAGCGTCATGCTGATAGTGTTTTCTGTCGAAATACCGAATTGTATTTAATTAGGTAGAATGGTTTCTGAGATATTACATAGCATCCAAAAAGTTTTAATGCCAACTATTTTAATGACACTAATAATTGAAAAAATTAAAATATAAAATTCGCCAAGCGTTATGAAAATTATTTCAGTATTACTTTATCCGTGGCCCAAACAAGCCCATGTGGGTTAGTCTTTTTTGATTGGACAACGTAGAGGGGTAGTTCCTGAGGCCAGCGTAAAAATTTGGCAAGAAGACTCGCTTGGAAAAAAAATTTAAACACCTTTCTTAGTAGCATTTGGCGTTGCCTTCGAAGTAAGTTGCTGCACTATAACCTAAACGTCTGGCGTGTCTGTCTGCTGTATTTTAAGTGCCCGGACGTAAGCTCTTCGTAATATCAGTTTTGGTTTTCTGCAATGTCGACGTGTTTGTGTGCAGTCAACAATATCCGATAATGTCACGCCTGCAAAATGCAGGCGGCGTATGAAGGAAATGAGATTTGGGAAACGGACGGGATTGGAAACCGCAATGGATATTGTTATATAAAAAAAAAACGTTAAAAAATGTTCGACAGAAAAAAACAACGTGATTTCAGTTTGGGCATCGTGTCCCTATCGGAAAGCGAAAAGATTTTTAAGCACTTTTGAGAGTCTTGTTGTGAGTGTGAGGTAATTTTTTTACGAAATAATATCTGTGGCTATATATAAACACAGTTCCAGCAGTTGCCCATAATAGATTTTTTTTTGCTGCGGAATTATATTGACTCTAGTGTGAGGTTGAAAGGAATATAATTACCATAACCATACGAAGCTTGACGAAAATCGGAGAATGTGTTCAAAAATATTTAGAGACGGGATATAGAGCACGAATATAAACTCAAACCTGCATGCAGCCTACACAAACACACAGACACAAATGTGTTCTCATAAGACTTACATTTTGCAAAGTAGGCTAAAAAAAGCTGCAGAAATGTTATTGCCGCGTATCGAAGTGCTTATAGACCGATTTNGTACATTTTGCAAAGTAGGCTAAAAAAAGCTGCAGAAATGTTATTGCCGCGTATCGAA
This sequence comes from Clitarchus hookeri, assembly GCA_002778355.1. Taxonomy (NCBI): domain Eukaryota; kingdom Metazoa; phylum Arthropoda; class Insecta; order Phasmatodea; family Phasmatidae; genus Clitarchus; species Clitarchus hookeri. Next base: position 122,035 of record NQII01003240.1, on the reverse strand, counting down.
GTGCATATAGACCGATTTCTCGAGGAGAAGGGAGGAGGAGATGGAAGATCTATCGTAGGGGATTGCCTCGTTGGCAATCCATGTTGAAGTACGACCTCTCCAAGCCGTGGGCGTCGGTCGGTTCTCTGCGCTGTTCGGCCCTTGCGGTAAAACGCTAATCTTACGTGACAAATAGCGGNAGCCGTGGGCGTCGGTCGGTTCTCTGCGCTGTTCGGCCCTTGCGGTAAAACGCTAATCTTACGTGACAAATAGCGGACCGTGATTGCTTCGGTTTGAGGTTCCGGAAGGTCCGCTCTCCTACTTGGACCTAAACCCCTTCATTCCTCACGAGGAGCCACTTGCAAGCCGTACATTCGTGGGATAAAGCTAGTGGAACACGTCATTAGAAGTNCCTTCATTCCTCACGAGGAGCCACTTGCAAGCCGTACATTCGTGGGATAAAGCTAGTGGAACACGTCATTAGAAGTCTATTGTGCTTAAAGAGACCTCAATAAAAGCTACGAATCATCTAGGCGTGGCGTTATTCCAGTAATCTGCCAGTAACAACAGTTACATGTCTTACTCCCTACGAAACCAACAAATAAAAATTGCCCGTCACGTTGATTTCAGCAGCTAAACCAAAAATTTTTTTATTTCATACAGTTTATAAAACAGCAAAAGATGGAGAAATTTTACATTGAATATTTCTTCTGAGTTAGGCAGAATGAGTTTACTCTGGAGAGTGTAACGTATGATTTGTTCCTTAATATAAAGTAACATTATTTTCAGTTTCACGTTTAAGAATTTTTTCTAGTGACTATTTCATTTACGACAGTATGCGAAATGATGGCTAAAATAATGGGGAAAATATAATGTACANATTTTTTCTAGTGACTATTTCATTTACGACAGTATGCGAAATGATGGCTAAAATAATGGGGAAAATATAATGTACATAGCTGGAAGTCATTTGTTTATATATTTCATAGGGACCATAAAATACAATATTAATTCCAAACAAACAAACGTAATTTTCTGCTTGAAGTAGTGATAATGTTGTGGTTAATTGCATAATATACAAACATATTTTAAAAAACATTGCCAATTTTCCTGTGAAATTGAAATATTTGTTATGTTAAAATAACTTTATTTTGGGAAACTGCATTTTTTTACGGAAGGAGTCAAAACTATTTTTCACGAGTTAAAAAAATTATAAAAATGGCTATAAAAATACGTTTAAACGAACAGTGCACTCATATTAAAATTTATTTCTTCTTTTGCCGCATTCTTTTATGGTCGCAGACCAGTCACCTCGACGGCCTCTTACGAAGGATGATTCGTGTTACATTCTTGATGGCAATCTTGGCAGATAGGGTTTCATCTCTGTGCTCCCGTTTCACCCGCAGTTACCCTCCATTGTTTTTCTATCTCTGTATCATATCATATAGTCTATTCGCGGTTTCTTCACACCTTTTGAATCAGACCTTGAATGATAAGATTGTTATTAGTAAATAAATAATGGTGTTTGATATTAACTGTATGTGTGTTATGGGTGTTTAAATTGTACGTGACCTCAAATTGTATGATTGAATGGAGTAAGTGTGGACGTGAAGCATCATACATAATAAATACAACAAAATTCCTCTGTGCAGTTGCTTGATAACCAACAGACAACAATGTTAAACACAACAGACAAATTCAAATAGCATGGGTAAAACATTTATACCTTTCACTGGAAATAACAAATATAAAACATCAATCATAGACCCTCAAAAGGTAAATAGAATTGATTTTAAATTGGTTTCTTGTTGTATAAAGATGCTATAACACAACATTCATAGGAGATAGACAAACTATATTCATTTCCAACAGGATTTCCAATTTTCAAACACTACACGAATTCAGCTCTGAAATTAAATTTATTGAATGAAATTTATTACTACGTCTTGAGAAATTCTGAACAAATTTATGTGTGACATGAGTGAATACTTAAAATAATATGAAAATTATCCAAGTTCAAAATAAAACATTTTAATGATTATAGATATGATTCATTTAAAACAATTTTCTCAGGGAATATGCAACTTATTTCCACTCTAAGCTACCAATACTCAAGGACAGCATTATGTGAAACAGAAATGCGATAAGTGAAATTACGTTTTTATGATTTTAAATTGAATTATTAAAAAATGGTACAATAATTTAAATTGTGTAATTAAATCAATGTCTTTTCCAACACACTAATATATAAATTGCGCCCGACCAATAATATAAAAGTAAAAATTCTCTCACCAGGACCTCTGAAACGTCCGATATCCAAATTTAATTAATAAAAATTTCTTAAAATTTCTAAGCAGATGAGGTAAAAAATTAACACATTTTGAAAACACATAGGGTATCTTATACCTCGGAACCAGACTTTGAAACTAATGTCTTACTATTCAGTTGTTGCAGCATCAATGTTGTCGTAAGCGTCCCCTTGGGACACTAATCCAATAGTATAATACACTAAACAAATAAGTACTGGCGCTCTGTAGCCCCCTTTTATTTGCCTGCGTACATTTACAGTACTGACGATGTCTCCCCCATCGTCTCCTATGTTAGGATGTACGGTAAAACAAATAATTTAAAGCGAAATTTGTAGGTTATAATCCTACATGACTGACCACTGTAGAAAGTTGCCACTGCGCCATCTCGCTTGGTGTCTCNCGAAATTTGTAGGTTATAATCCTACATGACTGACCACTGTAGAAAGTTGCCACTGCGCCATCTCGCTTGGTGTCTCCACTGAAGTCTGTGTATTTTTACATCAAACATATCTTATGCCAATGTTTTTTTTCTGCGTACAAGTAAATTTATACTAATATTATTAAAATAACATGTACCCCGTAGTACCATTTTTTTTACATAGAATGGTGTAAAATTGTAGCAGAAAATAAACTGTAATATTTGTGTATTTGTTCTTCACGGAAAGTTAATATACACAGACATCGCAATTGTAATTTCACCTCCATGTACGTGGATTTTGCACTTACGCAACAGTAAAGTCACACATTGACAGTAATTGTAAATGCACAATTACTGAACATCTTTCACTCTTTTGCCAAGTTATTTTACCATATGTACAGTTATACGTTATAGTCTATATGGTAATTCACATATTATGTATGTGTATGTTTACGATTTTCACGTTATTTGTACTGCTTTCTGTAACTTGCTGGTTAAACAGTTATAATAAAATTACCTCCAAAATGAGGATAACAAATGACGTTAGATATAGAATATGTAGTTATATGCAAATAACAAACACATCGGTCTCATTAGCGGCAGTTACGCTTCCATTTTAAATACACAAATTGAATTCGAAGTAGTTCTACTCCATACAGTTAGATCACATGTTTTAAACAAGTACTTGTAGTTATCTTTCAATTACTAGGAACATTAGTGTAAAGTTACAAATATTGTACCAGCTTAAGCAAATTACACATAAAAATGCAAAATTGCCGGAAAGTAATGCATGGATGTAATGCAAGTTTACACTTACATGGTAATTGTAAAATCACGCAATGGAAGATGTACAACTGTATTGACAGTGAGTATTTTTATAACGACGTTATAGCAGTAAAAATACACATTTAAGTACAGCATGTAGGTGTGTTTTGCACATAATTCAAAATGCGTAGATTAACAACAAAATTAGGTTAAATCAAGCCATATATTCATGCATTTTTACCATTGACTTGTAGTCTGCACTATCTGGATTTTTAAGAACCTTTGTGTAATTTCACAGGTAATGTTGTAGTTTTCTCAAATTACGCAACAAAAATGCAAAATTACGGAAAACTTTTATATTAAGTTGACATTTATTTGTACAGTGCATGATCCCATGTTAGCGTGTTTGCATTTGACCCAGCAGTGGCGTTGAAAGCACCGACCAGAGGTCGTAGACACTGGCGTGTATTCGAAAACACACTAANCGAAATTTGTAGGTTATAATCCTACATGACTGACCACTGTAGAAAGTTGCCACTGCGCCATCTCGCTTGGTGTCTCAACTGAAGTCTGTGTATTTTTACATCAAACATATCTTATGCCAATGTTTTTTTTCTGCGTCCAAGTAAATTTATACTAATATTTATTAAAATAACATGTACTCCGTAGTACTNTTAAAATAACATGTACTCCGTAGTACCATTTTTTTTACATAGAATGGTGTAAAATTGTAGCAGAAAATAAACTGTAATATTTGTGTATTTGTTCTTCACGGAAAGTTAATATACACAGACATCGCAATTGTAATTTCACCTCCATGTACGTGGATTTTGCACTTACGCAACAGTAAAGTCACACATTGACAGTAATTGTAAATGCACAATTACTGAACATCTTTCACTCTTTTGCCAAGTTATTTTACCATATGTACAGTTATACGTTATAGTCTATATGGTAATTCACATATTATGTATGTGTATGTTTACGATTTTCACGTTATTTGTACTGCTTTCTGTAACTTGCTGGTTAAACAGTTATAATAAAATTACCTCCAAAATGAGGATAACAAATGACGTTAGATATAGAATATGTAGTTATATGCAAATAACAAACACATCGGTCTCATTAGCGGCAGTTACGCTTCCATTTTAAATACACAAATTGAATTCGAAGTAGTTCTATTCCATACAGTTAGATCACATGTTTTAAACAAGTACATGTAGTTATCTTTCAATTACTAGGAACATTAGTGTAAAGTTACAAATATTGTACCAGTTTAAGCAAATTACACATAAAAATGCAAAATTGCCGGAAAGTAATGCATGGATGTAATGCAAGTTTACACTTACATGGTAATTGTAAAATCACGCAATGGAAGATGTACAACTGTATTGACAGTGAGTATTTTTATAACGACGTTATAGCAGTAAAAATACACATTTAAGTACAGCATGTAGGTGTGTTTTGCACATAATTCAAAATGCGTAGATTAACAACAAAATTAGGTTAAATCAAGCCATATATTCATGCATTTTTACCATTGACTTGTAGTCTGCACTATCTGGATTTTTAAGAACCTTTGTGTAATTTCACAGGTAATGTTGTAGTTTTCTCAAATTACGCAACAAAAATGCAAAATTACGGAAATTTTTTATATTAAGTTGACAATTATTTGTACAGTGCATGATCCCATGTTAGCGTGTTTTCATTTGACCCAGCAGTGGCGTTGAAAGCACCGACCAGAGGTCGTAGACACTGGCGTGTATTCGAAAACACACTAANGCATTTGACCCAGCAGTGGCGTTGAAAGCACCGACCAGAGGTCGTAGACACTGGCGTGTATTCGAAAACACACTAATGCGAGAAACACCAGGTTATAACAAACAACCGTACACAGCGAAGAAGAATACCGGGAATATGCCAGAGACGTCGCTTTACGCAATCGACGGACTTCGAGAGAGAATCATAATCGGGCTGAAAACCGCAGGGTGGTCTTATCATCGTATAGCCCACCATGTGAATCGTTCGGACCATACTGCCTAATGCTTTTCGGAGAAGTGGATACGCGAAGACAGCCACACACGCGGAGAACCGGCTCAAAGCGAACTAAGTCGACAACCAGTCGAGAGGATCGACGGATCGTGTGTCAGGCGCGGTACGATCCCACGGAGACCCGGCCACCGATACAGACCAAAGTTGGGGTTCCCCTGTACCCACGAACCATTTCCCGACGCCTTGCGGAGACGAATCTGCTATCCCCGCGCCCATTACTTGTGCTGNTCCCCTGTACCCACGAACCATTTCCCGACGCCTTGCGGAGACGAATCTGCTATCCCCGCGCCCATTACTTGTGCTGGCATTAACTCTGCAACAATGGCGGCTCAATTTGCGGTGGTGCCAGGCCAGAGCAGCGTGGAACGTCACAGTCTAGCGGCATATAGTGTTAGTGACGAGTGCCACTTCGTTATGGGGACTGATGATCATCGCGCGTGAGTGTAAAGGGTGAACGGCACAATCCCAATCTCGTTATCGAGCGATGCACTTGCCCAACGGCAAGTATTGTTACGAGACTGCCTGGGGGGCGTATCTGAAATCGTGAGGGACGCGGGTTTTAATAAAAATAAAATAATTAAATGCGATTTTTAGTTTATTCATACAGCTATTATTTCCTGCATTAAATCATGTCTCCACTATTACTACTTTCATTTCACAGTGAGCGCAATGTTTAATGTATATTTCAACTCTAACTAACGTTCTTCTTTATGTCGCTGTTTGGTTATTGTCATTAAAACTCATACTCATCATTAACACACGTTCAGTCTATCTGTTTCCATCATTTGTAATGTCTTTCACTAACGCATCCAGTCTAATAGTTCAGCCTGCAGTCGTAATCTTCACTGTTATGATGTTCGCTGTCGCAGATTTTCCTCCCGCTTGTCACTTCTCTCGCTGCGCGCTTCTCTTCTCGTTAGTCGTCTATAGCTGAAACTCATCCATTCAACAACTGCCGGCTTGAAGGCCCGACGTGCTTTTAATAGCCACTGGCCTTGACCTGGAAGGTTTGCCGCACCCCGAGTCTAGCTGAGAGCAAAGAGGTCAGTAGTCCAGAGCATTCTTCAGATGTCTCAAAGAAACCCGATACTCAAGGTCGGGAGTGGCACGCGCCCTGATAGGCATAACAGGCACGTTTTGTTAACATTGTTTTGTGACAAGCCGCTGCGTCTCCGGTTGCAACTGATAGCGCACGCCCGTCAATAAATAATCCGTGCCTCACACGGTCAAAGAGCGGCCGCCTGTAACAGTAATATGGTCTGGGGAGCCAGAACCTACGATTGCCGATCCACATCCGATGTTACATGGCAAATAATTGATGGCCTAGCGGCATGTTGATGAGATCCTGCAACCGCATTTGCTCCCACTTCTGGCCGGGATTCCAGCAGGATAATGCCCGACCGCACAATGCATGGGTTAACCAGGACTGCCATGGCCTGCCCACTCCATATGTCCCCAATCGAGCATGTGTGGGACCAGCTGAAACGCCAGCTGCCACTGAGCTACAGTCCATTCACGGATCTTCGAATGTTTTGAAACGAACCTTTGAACAATCACCCTAGGCGTAACATGTCAACCTATGTATTATACAAGTTGCATGTCATATATATATATATATATGACACTGTGATTAACTACAGAGTATTGTATTCTTGAATAAATGAAACTTTAACTTAGTATCTTGTATAACTTGTAATATTTATTTCGTACTTAATACGAATTAAAAACAGCGAGAGCAGAGATGTGTTGGCAACGGCTAATAAGAAATAGTTCACAGTTAAAATATTGTTTTTACTTTTTTTTTTGGTATGCTATTTGTAAATTAAACGTTGCGTATTGATATATTAAAATTTTTAGGTAGCAGTGAAGGAAACATATTTCACCTTGTCACAGTTAAAAATATCGGCGCAAATTACGGTGCGTAGGCCCTAGTGACATAGTGTTTTTTTTTTCGTCCGAGGAAGAAACTTGAACAAGTGGAGCCGAGCTTGTCTCTCTTTCTCTCTCTCTCTCTCTCTCTCTCTCTCTCTCTCTCGGGAAGTTTCGCACCTCTAGTAGTAGCAGGACAATTATACATGTTTTCAGTTTTAGCATATTTCATACATATTACAACAAAAATTATGATTTTTCAATGTGTAATTTACAACTGAAATGAGATTTTATTGTTCGAATACTTATTATAATGCATTTATACATGATGGCGGGACGGTCACAAATCCGTAGTTGACAGAAGTAGCGACTGACCACATGACATGTCGTGTTGCTGAACGAAGCATTAATTTTGCTTCCTGCGAATAATATTTAAAATCACCACATCAAACTTGTACACGTTGAGGTTCGTAAATCTACAGGCAAGTTACAGTGTTGTGATAAATCTGTGTTTCCACGGCAGGAATAAATATACTGTAACATGTGCCGTGACAACTGCGTGTGAAAGAATATTGTGGCCTTTACGTTACGGTGTGTCAATGTGTGTGTGTGATTGCAAATATTGGACGTGCGACATTTATACGTTCTAGCCGAGAACTGCTTTAACGATGAAATTAATATTTAGAAAGTCACGTCCGTTTATTTAATACAACGCTGTAACTTTGCCCTAGGTGTTTGAAAGACAATTGTGTACCGTGCTTACGTTTCTGTGATTTGAATGTTTGCCACAATCCCAACAAAACAATTAGCCCTGCCAGATAAATCTAATTAAATAATGAAATAAACCTAGAAAACAGCACGTACCATTGCATATAAATATGAGCGCAATAAAAGTAACGGAAGACCTATTCGTGTGCATTTTCATCACTATATTTTAAGATAGTTGCTGCTACGTACAAAAATAAGCAACACGAGTTACGTGCTTGAATTTTCTTTGTCTTTTCGTTGGACTGTTTTCTCCTTCGTTTTAATATNTTTTCGTTGGACTGTTTTCTCCTTCGTTTTAATATTTATTCCAACTGAGGCCGTCCTTTTAACGATATAACACAACACATATCAATAACAAGATGTTAAATACTATAGTTATTCCCCTCGCATTTGTAACAGGGTTAAATACTGTAGTGGCAAAATATTAACGTGTATTAAGTATAATGTGCTATGTCGTGCGTAACAAATATGTTAACAATGTAAAATAATAAGTGGAAGAACTATTGTCAATGCAGACATTATTAAAAAGTCATACAGCTGACCTAAATATGGTTATAGGCCTAAATTGTGGACATTCGTACGAAATGGTTTTTGAAATATGACAGAATTTTTTGAACAGTTGAAAACAGTAAACAAAGTCTTTGAAAGTTAAAACGTAGAAGTCACAATGGCAGTGTTTTTGTTTACATGTAGCGGAAGGATACGTAATCAGTAACAAAAGTATAACTTTAGCAGGGCTTCAGAAAAGTGCGAAGTAACCGTGGATGGGCTATACATAGAGACCTGAAAAATTCGCGAGTTCAATGATCTATAGGCTAGACGGCACAGTCGTATGGACGAATATGCAAATACAACCTGCACATTGGCTGTCTGCTGTGACAGTGGAAGGCAACGATTGGGCCAGCGTTCTCCAGGAGGCGTCAAACACCGTGTGGACCAATGGTTGAAATTATATAAACGCACGTGTCTTGCATTCTAGCTTGTCCTGACATGAATCAGCGAATTTTCCAGGTCTCTACCTATAGAGTATCTGGGATTTGGAACACGCAGNTCTAGCTTGTCCTGACATGAATCAGCGAATTTTCCAGGTCTCTACCTATAGAGTATCTGGGATTTGGAACACGCAGTCCAACAGTTGTGGGCACGTCGGCCTCAGGAAAACATACGCCGTCTGCCGGACTCCACGCCACTACATCCATAACATAACGTTTTAGTGCCATCCGGTGCATACATCAATGTGTGCTATTTTTACTGTCCCACTGTGCTATTTTGTTTTGCTTCAGATTCATCAATGGAATGCCAATAATGAAATTCCTCGGTTATCGATCTGTTTTAACAACAAACATGAAGTCATAGCCCGAACTCTCCTAAAGCGTGTAATAAAATCACTATCGGCACAGGGCACAAAATAAATAATATTTCTTCGTGGAAAACATGTGAAGAAANTCTAGCTTGTCCTGACATGAATCAGCGAATTTTCCAGGTCTCTACCTATAGAGTATCTGGGATTTGGAACACGCAGCCCAACAGTTGTGGGCACGTCTGCCTCAGGAAAACATACGCCGTCTGCCGGACTCCACGCCAGACCTTGTTGCGGCGTGTATCGCAGTACGACGGGGCGCGATACACTATTGCAGATGACTGGACGGCGTACCACAAATCCGTATGTAATTGTCCTGCTGCTCTGTTAATGTGATCATTTGTATTACTCATCTGTACCACTACATTCATAACATAACGTTTGAGTACCATCCGGTGCATACATCTATGTGTGCTTTTTTTACTGTCCCACTGTGCTATTTTGTTTTGCTTCGGATTCATCAATGAAATGCCAATAATGAAATTCCTCGGTTATCGATCTGTTTTAACAGCACACATGAAGTCATAGCCCGAAATCTCCTTAAGCGTGTAATAAAATCACTATCGGCACAGGGCACAAAATAAATAATATTTCTTCGTGGAAAACATGTGAAGAAACGCACGTGGTCACCGACAGTATGTTTAAAGAGCAGTTGTTAGTAGGGAGCCGCTGTGATGTGAGACACGTGTTTGGTTGAGAACGCTGCAGGCAGGATTGCAGCACTGGATATATGGTACAGTGATCNGCTGTGATGTGAGACACGTGTTTGGTTGAGAACGCTGCAGGCAGGATTGCAGCACTGGATATATGGTACAGTGATCACTGTTTCACGTCGTAGACCTTTGAATCATCTTCTGTGTCTGTGCAAGGTTGTAACGGATCGCTATGCACGAGCGGAACAGTCAAACGTGTACAGAGCCAGTAACGGAAATTACAGAATAGCTTAAACCTCAACTTGAAACCTTTGCGTCTGATTCTAACAAAACGGGTCCAGCCTTCTTTTATATTTGATCGTAACTCAAGTAATTTATCAACCAATTTGTGTAGCGGAAGTGCGGGTATATTAGAAAACGACAAGTAGAAACTTTTACAGCCAATTTTTATGATAACCAGTAAAATACAGCCAACTCGAAAAGTAATTGACGACCTTTCGACCACAGCCTAAAATTTAAGTTACATTTGTCTGAAAGATCTTCTTTCTTATTGCCCCTCGAAGCACGGAATGGGTGCGGTGAAAAAAAAAAATATTACTGCTATTTCCTTTTACGTTCCCGGGGAAGAAGAATAGGAAGGACGGAAAATATGACATCNGGGGATGTGGTCATATTGCGTTGGCGAGGGGATTCAGAACGCATCAACATTTCGTAGCTCACTTTTTGCGAGAAAATAACGTCTCGTTTCATGTAATTAATCTGAGAAATTCAATACTGGAGAAAGCAACGATCATGATCAATCATGTCTAAAATATTTGGCATACATCAATCGAAATTTACGAGTAATGAGACAACGGTACAACTATTGCAATAGAAAACCCAAAACGGCGAAATGTTATATTGAAGGTACTCTTCCTCGAAGCACACAGAATGTTTTATCCTAAATATTTCAAAATATATTCTCTTTAATTCTATAATATTCTGTAAATAATTGCTGAAAAATGTAGTGCATTTTTTTTTAGCGATAATTACATTATTTTGTAAGCGAAATTCTGTTTACTGCGTAAGGAACTCATTTTGACGCTGTGCCTGTCTTTTACGCTTATTAAATTCACCTCTTACTATAGCGTTTCACTGGGCGGTGGTCGGTGAAATAAAAATTAATGAATTGTTACTTTAAATTTCACCATTTTAAGCAATTGTGGACCATTTGTAAATAAACAGTGGTTAAGTAAAACTTTGGTAAAAAAAAAAAAAATATTTTGAAGTACTAAGTTTCTCAAATTTAAGTGGTAAGTGATTTTGCACTTATATTCAAACGAAAATATTCTTTTAATTTATGATTTTCTTTATCTGTAAAAATTGCCTTGCAAAGAAGGTAGGAAAATATTTTTTTGGTGTATTATTGAAGGCATATTAGATAGTAAAATAAGAAATTTTAGCTATTTTAATGGGGGACGGGGGAGAACAAATATAACGGGCGATCGTATGCATAAGATAAAATAGAGAAGGGCTGGTATTAAAGGCGGTGTTACAAACTTGGAGACTCGGCTACAAACACCCAGAGCCTGCAAAGCTGGCGTGAGGTAAGTACAGGTGTTTACGTTCACAAAGAAAGCAAGAGAAACTCGATGAGCGCGGCGCCCGTTGGCAGGTCTCTCGTGGACGAGACAAAGGCGTCAGTCAACTTGCGCAAGTGCTTGGCGGTCTAAGTCTCCATCAGCGGAAGCGACCGGCAAACAACGAAACACTCTCTCGAGCAGTGTGCAAGTCAGGCAACCGTGTGCTTCCAAGTACTACATTTGGAACGAATGAACCAGGGCGTGTACCTAACTGCACGGCAATCAGACGGCATTCGAAAGGCAAATGTCGTAAGAATACAACGCAGTAAAATCCTATGAAATGACTAACGTCGTAAATTTAGATGCGCCAACGACAAAATTTCGTCATATAACAGAGCACAATTATGAAATGTAAATTCGTTAATACATGAAAACTGCAGAGCTGAGAAGTTTAGTAATGGCATTGAATACCAAATAAGTCCAAATACTCAATTTCAGTTAAACCATTAAAGAAGGAACCTTTACTGGAAATTGGTGGTTGCTTACTAATTATTAAGTTTAATAAATTTTGCTAGTTTAGTAGTAATGTTTTTGGTATTCTTGTGAATTACAATAAAGCAATCATTGTTTTCCTCTACATTGGAATTATGCGCCATTCGGTGAGAGGTTCAGTGATTAATATTCCACCGTGCTTTATGCACATGTCTTAATGTTCTTAATTGAAAATATCAGGTTTCAGCAAGTTATTCGGTTTCAGAAATATTATCTGAATATTATACAACGGATAAAGCAATGAGTGTTTGCAATTTAATTTAAACGTAAATAAAAATAAACAAGAATTATTAACGAGAACGTATTGTATCACAGGCATGGAGCTGACACTCATATATATGACAGACTTTTTAAGGGGAACACGTAGAAATATCGTCTTGTCTTTCTTGAAATGCAATATTAGGACGAAGCAGTAATATAATGCATTGGAATGGGGAGGGGTACCCGAATTATCTTGGAAAATCCCACCCTCAGCAGTTGGTAAAGTCCGCTGCGTTTTCGACATATGAAGATTCGGACTTGTATGTAGGTTGCCGCAGCAGGCGCTTACCGCGTAACCACTTGGGCAGGAAGAGGAAATAAAACATCTGCAGCGTGTTTTCCTACAACATGGCTAATATTGTTTGTAAAGTCAGGTTTTTGCGTACACGCTTGCCTCAGTCAATAAATTTTCTGGGAATATAAGGTTCATTAAGAAAAGTTAAAAAAAAAAGTTATCTAAAGCCATCATTTTTACATTATCGTGTTAAATATATTCAAAGAGAGGAAAAATAGTCACTATTGATTGAATTTGTATTTTTAACCCTTGGAATTGCCTTAAGGAAAAAGACCAATTGATATCTAAAGTGCTATCCATCGATTTACATATACTGATAAATATCAAATATACGAAAAATTCAGCTTCCCGAGAACGTATTATGAGGGCCTATTGCAGTGCTACTTTTTTTAAAACTAGAGGTGATCATAAGACGTTTAGAACTAATTACTAGGGTTTTCCCTTTAGCATTATGAATGAGTCAGCAATGGAAATGGTTGGCTTATAACATATGATATATTCAGCGAAGGAGAGGGTGGAGTGAGATTGAGGTAGAGTAGTGGAAAAATTAGAGACAGGTGTATTTCGCGAAAAGCTTTCAAGATCATTTGTACTCCAAAACACTATAGTTCATATGCACATTCGTGGTTGGATAATTTTAAATCTCACGTGCCCCGAATGTCTGTCCACGAATCATGGAATTTCAATATCCGAGTATTTATTATGATTGGTCTAATCAAATAGGAAAATGTCTTCTCACGTAGACACGCGGCCAATGAACAAAATAAGTAATGGTTGTGGACGGAAGATATTGAAGTCTAGCATCGTCATAAATATTTTCGCGAAAAACACCTGTCCCTAGGTATAATGAAATAAAAGGGTAATAGGAGTATTCTGAGAAAATATGTTGGCCAACGGCAACGTCTATCGCGTTTCCTACGTGCTAAAGTTGGGAGTGACCCCGCGGGATATAAAACCTGGTTTGTCGTGGTGCAAAGCGAGTAGTCTGACCACTGCGCCAGTGCGACTTCCGTCCTATTGTATCACGAATGCTGTCGTGACGTAACGCAGAAACTAGAGTATCTTAACGCACTTATAGTGCGATAATGCATCAATGGTTTATACAACGTGTTTCTAAAACATGGGGACAAACTTCCGGCAGTATATTCCTGACGAATATATAAGACTGAGATGTAAGTACTACTTTTCTCGTCAAGTGATTATTACGGAAGCTGTGCATTCTTAAAAACTCGTCATTTAAATTGTCTTACTCTGTTTATTGAGGTTTTCCTACGTGGTATGCAACAAACGTTATGTTTTGAGATTACAACACGAGTTATCTCACAGACGGCTTATCTCAGTGAGTTTCAACAAGAAAATATTTTTTTTGCTAATTTGGATGTGCTGACACACAGATGGTCTTTAAAAATTGCTTATAACGTAGTGTTGAAACGTTTGATGTAATCTTAGGGCGCCAACAGACATTTCTAAAAGGAACGGGAATGTCATTACCGATCGCGTTTTTAGACGTTTAAGATCTGCTTTACACAAAACATCATTCACCGGTTTGTTGTTTAATCACCAGTGTTTACTGATATCTTCAACTGAACGCATTTTACAACTCAAAATTTGAGGGCGCATAGCTCCCTTCAGGGGATAAGNTGTTTACTGATATCTTCAACTGAACGCATTTTACAACTCAAAATTTGAGGGCGCATAGCTCCCTTCAGGGGATAAGGTGTACATACATTTTCGTCGTATATTTTCGTAGGGAATTTCCTGCCCAAGTGTGTTCCCATGTTTTAGAAACACGTCTTACACTGGAGAGCCAAAAAAAACTGGTAGAGGCGTGCGTATGCTAATAACAGAGGTATGGAACCAATCAGACTAACGCGATACTGTCGGCAGCGCCTATATAAGACAACAAGCGTCTGGCAAAGTTGANTGTTTACTGATATCTTCAACTGAACGCATTTTACAACTCAAAATTTGAGGGCGCATAGCTCCCTTCAGGGGATAAGATGTACATACATTTTCGTCGTATATTTTCGTAGGGAATTTCCTGCCCAAGTGTGTTCCCATGTTTTAGAAACACGTCTTACACTGGAGAGCCAAAAAAAACTGGTAGAGGCGTGCGTATGCTAATAACAGTGGTATGGAACCAATCAGACTAACGCGATACTGTCGGCAGCGCCTATATAAGACAACAAGCGTCTGGCAAAGTTGATAGATCGGTTACTGCTGCTACAATGGCAGGTTATCAAGATTTAAGTGAGTTTGAACGTGGTGTTGTAGTCGGCGCACGAGAGATGAGACATAGGATCTCCGAGGTAGCGATAAAATTAGGATTTTCGCTTATGACCATTTCACGAGTGTACCGTGAATATCGGGAATCCGGTAAAACATCAAATCTTCGACATCGCTGCGGCCGGAAAGACATCGTGAACGAACGGGACAAACGATGACTGACGAGAATCATTAAACGTGACAGACGTGCAACCCTTTTTCAATTTGGCGCATATTTCAATCCTCGGGCATCAACAAGTGCCATCATGCGAAATATTCAACGCACCATCATTGATATGGGCTTTCGGAGCCGAAGGCCCACTCGTGTACCATTGTTGACTGCACGACACAAAGCTTTACACCTCGCCTGGGCCCGCCAACACCACCATTGGATTGTTGATGACTGGAAACACGTTGCCTGGTCTTATGAGTCTCGTTTCCAATTGTATCGGGCGGATGGACGTGTACGTATATGGAGACATCCTCATGAATCCATGGACCCTACATATCAACAGGGGACTGTGCAAGCTGGTGGAGGCTCTGTAATGGTATGGGGCGTGTGCAGTTGGCGTGAAATGGGACTTTTGATACGTCTAGATACCACTCTGACAGGTGACAGATACTTAAGCATCCTGTCCGGTCACCTGCACCCATTCATGTCCATTGTGCATTCCGACGGACGTGGACAATTCCAGCAGGACAATGTGACACCCCACACGTCGAGAGTTGCTGCCGAGTGGCTCCAAGAACACTCTTCTGACATTAAACAATTCCATTGGTCCCCTAAATCACCAGACATGAACATTATTGAGCATATCTGGGATGCCTTGCAACGTGCTGTTCAGAAGAGATCTCCATCGCCTCGCACTCCTATGGATTTGTGGACTGCCCTGCAGGATCCAAGGTGTGAATTGCCTCCTGCATACTTTCGGACATTAGTCGAGTCCATGCCACGTCGTCTTGCGGCACTTCTGCGTGCTCGCGGTTGCCCTATACGATATTAGGCAGGTGTACCAGTTTTTTTGGCTCTTCAGTGTATATACACACTTCACCTCACTACGAATAAAACCCATCTGCGACTGTATGGGAATCGAATGTGTCCCATGCCCACATTAGATGCTACGGAAAATTTACGCAATTCAACACTAAAATATGTTTCTGATAGCGAATCACGAATTGCTACCCGAACAACTTTTCGAAGTTTCAACGAAAATAAGCTTGCGAGGTAACGGAAAAAATACATATTTAGTTTTACGGATATATTTGATTCGCATAAAATCTAGCTAGCTGTTCTTTGTTGAAAACAGTTTTGCAAATTTTACAAAAATTATTACGGTTATTTTATTGTAACAATATTTACAAGATACTATCTAATCCTGTGGCAAGATTCTGTGACTCGTTACCAAACTCTATCCGTAAAATGATGATAAATAGTCAGAATTAAATTCAGAAAATATATGTATTCTCAACAGTTCACAGAATCATGGACTATGTAGCTCAAAAAAGCATGTTGCGAATCGCTAAGTCTTTTAAGCTAATAATTATCGAGATGGTATCGTGAATTAAGAACCACTGGGATTGTGTACGTCTGTTTAACTATTATAGACGATATTTCTACCGGAATTAACCGAAAAAGGTCGTCGAATTTTCTAAGAGTAGCGTCTACCTCCATACGCCGTAATAAAAGCCAGCTAACAAAGTTAAAAATAAATAAATAATAATAATAATTAATTGAAAAATTTTTGCTTTAGATCTGTAGCAAACATAATTGTCTTTGAAGATTTCTGTTAATGCGGGTTGTGTTGTATGGATTCAAACTAATGGTACATAGCAACACAATTTGAAAATTAGAGTTCGAGTTGAAATGGATGAAGGCAGGCAATGAATTATAAATATACTAGTTAGATGGCACAATTCTCATTCAAATTGTATTCGCTTATCAAGTGGTAAAAAACCAGAATACACCAAACCAAACACCAACATTCACGATTATTTTTTTCTAGAAAAGTAATAGTTACTCTCCAGTAATATCCCAGCCATTTTTTATCAAGAAGAGACCCTAAAAACACAATCATACAATTAGTGAGTACAGAGTTTTAGGCATTCTGGTTAAAATACTAAACGAGTGCCTGAAAATCCTTTTTTTAAAGTAAATTGAAATGTAAGCCTGGTGTATTAAAAAATTGTCAAAGAGAAATTCCTCTTAAAGTTGAATTTCTTGAAAATGATGTTACGTAAACTCATTTTAGATTTCGTAAATTATCCAAACACCATAATATAATAAATTATGATATTTTGTTCCCTTCTTAAAAAAGTATGATAATATAATGAACAAAAATAATTGGCTAACACGTAATACTGACATCCAACAAACTGCTAATATAATATGAGAGGATAAAAAAAAAACCCCGCGATATATGGAGTCACTTACAGTTCGTTATATCTGTTAGTTGATACTGGAAGAATCAAACTTAAAAATGCATCAATATGTTTTTTTTTAAACAATAAGTAAACAAAATACACATATTGTAAATAATTTCCAGAACTGACAGATGATTATGTATCATTCATCTGGAACAACGAATTAGTATTTTTCGTTACGTTGTGTAAATATCAGCTAATCGAAATTAAATAAACGCTGTTATTAATTTTGCATGTTGTGAATCGCAAGAATGACGTCAGGTATGCTATTTAAATATAATACTACAATAAAGTCGATGTACGCAAGCATTATAAAAAAAAATGAGTTTGCGTATAGTTAACTTGCAAAGATAATGTATCTGATTTTATTCAAATTAATTGTATCCTACTCTGTGTTTATTTAGTTACAATTTTTATATTCTATAACCAATGAGTTTTAATTAACAGTACGAGAAAGGAATTGTGACAGAAGTAACTGACCAAATAGTGGATTTCGTTTGTCCTTTCAATTAGCTAATGCACTTAAACAGCTCTGGAAGAGATTTATTTATTACTGAGAGACTGCTATATTACGGCCACATATACAACAAATTACTAAGGAAGGGATCGTAGAGAGGGGTAGGATAAAGCGGCCGTGCTTGCTCTCACGCCCTTGCGGGCAAACACGCACCCCCAGATCGCCAGATCAGGTGGGAGCCTCCCGTTGTGTCCCGCCGCCGACTTCCGTCGTCCTGTGTCCTGACTACATTTATATTCTCCGCCCCCTCGTCATTTCGCTCTCATTTATTATACGTCCTCATTCCGGACGTAGGCGAGGTTGCAGCTGCGAGATATCATACCCTGTCAGCCAATTTATTTTCCGCATAATAGCATATTCGTGCGTTCTTTCGTTGTTGCGTAGCGGTCTCCGCTGTTTGTTGAGTATATTTTGGCAACAACCACTGACCGCATATTTACCGGTGCTGCCGATGCTTGCAGTCAGGCAATCGTAACATCGTACATAACTTATTTTGAGGATGGAGAAATCGCTTTGCACTTGTATGTTCAAATATTGGCTGATGAGCCGAATTTTTTATAAATAAATACCAAGGCATAAAAATGTTTTTATTGATAAGCCAATTTTTTTAAACATGAAAATGTGTTTGTAGCTGGGTATTTATCTGTGCAACTATGATGGTTGACAAAATATATCGAAATTTTATGCTAGAAAATAAGGGAATTATATTTACTTCAGAAAAACTCTAATAATAATAATAGAATTGCGGAATTTTATAAATTATATTGGAAAATACTCACGAAAGTAATTGTCATGTATAAATAATTGTTCTTTGATAGTCTTATTTCGAAATCAACCAATAAAATGAAAATATATTGGAAGATAATAAAATCCCAAATGGGGAAATTGCAATAAAGTCTGGCTTCTGTTATACTTAAATCAAATGATTCTCTACTAGATTCGGCTGCAACCGCAAACATATTTAATAACTAATTTTTAACATCTGTGAATTCTATAATAAATAGAACTGCCAATTGTGATAATCCTTTAAGGTTACTGCAGGAAGCTGTCCCAAACATGAGTATGGACGTCAACTTCAAAATAAGAACTGTTACTCCAGCCGAAATCTATAAAACTGTTTCTCAATTTCCTAATAAATCATCGTCAGGATTCGATAACATCAGTAGTCAAATTTTTTAAAAGTGCATTGATTTTATTTGTGTATCCTTATGCCATATTATAAATACCTCATTTGATACCGGAATATTCCCAGAACGACTTAAATTTACGATTGTGGACCTACAGTTTAAAAGGGTGATAAAACTTCTCACAATTTAACTATGGACCAATCTCACTCATTACAATATTTGCAAAACTAATATAAAAACTTATGTGTAATCAATTGTATTAATATTTTGAAAGTAATAACATGTTTACAAATTCACAGTTTAGATTCAGAGGTAGAAAAACTGTTAATGAGGCTGTGTTTAATATGTCCGCATCAGTTTTAACGGTTTTTGATAATAAAGATAATGCAGCAGGTTTGTTATGTGACTTATCAAAAGCATTTGATTGGGTTAATCATGAAACCTTACTATCAAAATTCGAATCATATGGTGTCAGAGGAATAGCACTGTCTTGGCTTTCATCAAACCTTACACATCGATATCAACAAGTTGCAATCACGAATCCTAATGGCACAAATGTAAGTTTTTCTAAAAAAAAAAGGGTTAATAAGGCATAGACCTTTTTTTTTATATACATTAATGACCTGACTGCTGTTGTAAATAGTAAATCCAGTATTATTCTATTTACGGATAATACTACTGTTATATGTAAAGGAGAAAATCCTTTAGCCTTCAATGTCACAGTAAATATAGTATTTCATCAATTAAATAACTTGTTTATGGCTAACAGTTTTATATTATGTTTGGATAAAACAGTTAGGGTAAACTTTCTGACTAAATATCACCAGGTTTATGATCTCTAAATCAGTTACAGAAATCATAACTTGAAACATAGTCAGTCAACAAAATATTTAGGTTTACAAATTGATAATCGTTTGAACAGGAACACTCGTATTTATAAAATAATTCCAAAATTATCAGCAGTATGGTTTGCATTATATTATTGATTAAAATGAAAATATACTTCGCATATTTTCATGCAGTAATATCATATGGAATCATACAATGGCCGCCCTCTTTTCAAAGCCTACAAAAATATTTCGGCTCCAAAAATATCAATCATATTAATAAAGCAAAAAAAAAAAGCGATTCATATCGTCCTTTGTTTAACATTTTAAGCATATTATCTTTTACAGGCCAATATATTTTTTCACTTATTAGGTTCATTGTTACGAATAACAGTAATTTTGATATAAATTATATGATAAACTCATCTAATACCAGAAGAAAATACGATTTACATCGGGCAACAAACAATCTAAAAATTGTGCAGAATGGTTTGCACTTAGCTAGAATTTAATATTTTAATAAATCACCAACTGACCTTAAAAATCTAAGCAGATGAAACGCTAAACAATTTAATTTTAACTTTAATAAATATCTCTTAGATAATGTTTTTTATTCAGTTGATAAATTTACTAATGTGAAATATTTATCTTAGTTTATTTGATAATTATTGTAAATTTCCAAACGTGTTCAATTGATATATGTATCAATTATATTATATTATATTGAGGAACTCTTTGTACCTGGGCACATAAGAATTGAGGGTTTAATGGAGTAATAAAAAAATAATAAACAACGAAACTGTAAACTTATATAAAGTAAAGTTCTTTTACGCGAAGCTTTAAATCATAAGCTTAACATTACAGCAATTTTATTCAATCTAAGTAGTTAGCAAAAGGGGCTACTGGGGCACTGGTATCTGGCGCTGGACTACTTCACTAGCTCGACCGAATCACTGACCTCTCGCGGGCGCTTTCTCTAGTTCTGTCATTCTGGTGGGGCGGTAGATACATCAGATAAGACAGTGACCTGTTTACACCATATTATTTTCTAATTACTTATTTCTACTCACTACCATCTCGTAAACATTTCTAATTAGTTTTTCGGCAACCATCTTACTCACCATTGTTTCTGATGCCGAACACTAGAGTGCGCCATGGGTTACTGCCGTCTTTCATTCTCTCAAAGTATGCTAAATAATAATACCTCAGAGTCTGAAGATTTAGGCTTAGTCCCCGTCTTTAGCTTCTCTATAGATAAAGTTGAGGTCTTGTGAAAATGTTCTGTTATTTATTAGTTAATCAATTTTTTTCTGTTTGAAGTACTTGATGAAAACTGAGGTGGGCAAAGGTCAAGTTCATGGTTGCATAACATTATCAAAGATATCAATTATGGTGTCAAGGTCCTTGCTACTGCGACAGGTAAATTTGTTTCCTCTGTGCATCAAGTTGTATTTAATACACAATGTGATGGGTTTCTCTTCACCTCATTTTAATTTAGCTTACACATTTATAATAAATATTGTCTTTTCGGTGTTTGAATTTTTTATTTTTTTTTTCAATTATTCGTGACTGCTGTTCATGTGTTAATTGCATGGAGGTTTTTTCATAGGGGCCCCTATATTTTTAACATTAAAATTGAATTGTAGAATTTTTCTGTGAGAGTAAGCTGGGATCTTCAGTATTATCAGGGCCAGAAATGTTTCGTCAACTAGACTAATCGTTTACGAAGTGATTCGTGAAGTGATCCGAGAGGGCGATTTCGAACAACAGATGAATGGATCGCAAATGGGAAACGTGTCCCTTGGCATCAATATCTTGGTGAGTGCGCCACCAGTTCGAGTCCAGCAGGTGACAGTATCGGAAGGAGTCAATTTAGGAGAAAGACTTATTTTGAATGAAGATGCTGCAAGCCACTAATGATGAGAATTCGAGTATTCTAGTACGACGTTGGGCAAGCCTTCACCGAATGGACAAAAATTACTTGGAAAACAATATTTACATTGTGCCAAGATCCTTAGTAAAAGCTATAATGCTCGGCGACATTAGAAGAATAATTGTTTGAAGAAACCATTTCACGTGATAGTCAGCTACTATTGGTATATTCTAGAAAGTTAGCTCGAAGTTTTATTTTAAATAAATACATCAAAGACTGATAGTGTAGTTTTCNCTATTGGTATATTCTAGAAAGTTAGCTCGAAGTTTTATTTTAAATAAATACATCAAAGACTGATAGTGTAGTTTTCTTTCACCCACTGAGAAACAGCATGTGTTGACATCGCTACCTACTGTTGGTACACTCCATAATACACTCATGTGCAAAAATAATTATCTCCATGAAGATGTTATCGCAAGAGCACATACGTGGATACAGGCACTGGCCATGGTAGTACAGAAAACATCAAAAATATTATACCACAACAAGCATTTATTGCAGGGGACCACACTTGCAGGCGATTTCAGGATGCAATTATCACGGTGTTGGACTGTTGGACCACCAGTAGCATGGAGAAACACGGTTTGTTCATGGTGATAAATTTATTTTGCCGATAAGTGTATGTTCGCAGAATATGGGGAGCATAATGTAGCTTCAGTAGCTGTGATGAATAATGTCACCAACGACACCCCAACAGCCAAGGAAAGTAAATCGACTGCTGAAAATGGGAAATGCAATGATGGTGATAACTAATTAAGTGTTGGAACTGAAGATGAACATTTTCTCGATGCTCTCACACATCAACGTACCAGGTTTGCCGCGATGAGTGGCGTGAGGAAGGTGGAAGACAACAAAAACACTGCCTACATATTTTTCGAAGACCTGAATATACTTGTTAATACTAGTAAAATCAGACTTTTGGTCAATTTGCAGAAAGTGGAGATTTTTCTCATATTAAATATTTATCTTCAATCATCGATGAACTGAAACACAGGGGTTCTATAGAACGATGTGATGATCTGTTTGCTGTGGAAGTTCTCCTATTGGCTGAGTTGACAGATGGCAAGTTGGTTACCAGGTTCTGATTGGTGAAAGCCGTTTCAACATGTTGCTGAACAGTGACGCCATTTAGCTGGCATGTGCAGCTGGAATTCATCTTACAAGTGGCTTTTTTACATACTATATATTTCTTAGCCATCTGTGGTTGAGCCAAGCCTCACAGAACCTGCTTGAGTGTAGTAGATTGAAAAGAGTGGGAGAGAGATCCTTAATAGTTTCTGCATATCTGGCCCTGCTTGAACATGCCACAGGTATGTCTCTACAAGAAACAAATGGTAGGTGGTCCACAGTGATCGAATTTACTACCAACTAAAAATAAAAATTCTAATTTAATTAGTTTAAAAATTTTAATTTGAAAATATTGGAACGCTAGTATTAAAATATGGCGATTTACAGGGTAGAGTTATGCTGTTCAATCGATTTTGCTGATAACTGAAACAATGAACTTAGGTAATTGTATAGTTTTTTTATAAAATATATATGTAAAAAATGTTATATCAAACTTATTTAAAATATTATGTCTAATTGGGTTGTAGTGTACTGTATAATCGATTTCACTGGCAAACTTATAAAATAACTTGTAGATTGTAAAAACTATAATTCTATAAATAATTATGTATTTTATAAAATTTTGAATGATAGTGATAAAACATTCAATCTTTAAATATCTGCCTTATTTGAAATTTCACAATGACTCATGTCTTTATAGCTCAGTTGACCAGGGCACATATCTACCAACACAAGGTCTGATAGTTCTAGGCTCATTCCTAATCAGAATTTTTTTTTNTCAGTTGACCAGGGCACATATCTACCAACACAAGGTCTGATAGTTCTAGGCTCATTCCTAATCAGAATTTTTTTTTTAAGTTACATTAAAATACACATCTTGATAGAGGAAAAACTCTGATGTAATGCAAATGATTCTTTGTCANTTTTTTTTTAAGTTACATTAAAATACACATCTTGATAGAGGAAAAACTCTGATGTAATGCAAATGATTCTTTGTCATTCAACTCAAAGGGGGTAAATAAATACACTAGTGCAACCTATGACGGGACATATGAAACAATGATAGCCACCAACACTGGTGAAATCTATCAGACGATGAGAGAAACTAAGATGGCGGCCACCCATAGCGCATTATAACAGTCGGCATAAGAAACAATGGTTAAAAATATGGCTGCCGAGAAACAAATTGCAAAATGAAAATCACAAGATGGCAGTCGAGTGGAAGTGAATACCAAAATGGCCGCCACCTGACCAGAGTGACAAAGTATGAGAAAGCATGCGCATGTGGTAAGTGATCCTGCCAAGTTATTCCAGCAGTTCAGGAGCACGCACTAGTGCCCCAGTAGCCCCTATTGCTAACTACTAACATAATATTTTAATCTGTAGTATGTTTATAAAATACTTGTGGAAGAATTGTTTTGACTAGCCAAATCTTCACTTCGTGTTGCTATAATTGACGAGGGTATAAGCAACAATGAGAGCAGAACTAATTTTGGTAGAATTGTTTAATACGATATTATGTCGTAATATTGTATACTAAAACAAATATATAAGGAAACCCGCCCACGATATGTGCGTGTCGAATTTTTAAACTGCAATTTTAAGTCCTTTGCGCGATATACATCGTAAGTTACATCTTGCCGTGGTTAAAAAAGGAAACCACAAGCACTTATATTTATTACATCTGTTAATGTAAACCATGAACGAAATCCTAACAATAAATATAAATGAACTTTCAAAAATAGATAGAACTAAAAGCCCCAAAATATACAGTTACTGATATTTTCATGACGTTGTTCAAAAACAATTAGGATGTATACTTTCGCACTAAGTGAAAGCAGGCGTATAATACATATAGATATTTAATTGAAGGGTCACAGAACAGCTGTGTATATTTTTCGTTACAGAGAAAACAGCCTACAGGATTGCAAGTTTTGTTTACCCAAAGGAAATCTCTCGCTAGCAGTAGTAAAAATTTAACATGTTACAGAAAATCGCACTGCCAGGCTAAATTCTACAGTAGACAANAAAAAAAAAAAAAAAAAAAAAAAGACCTTTTTTTCTTATTTAGCTTAATACGAGGGCGAGTAAAATAAAAACATTACATATTTGTTATCATTTAATTTACTGAACAAAGAAGATGTGAAATTAATTGAAGTTACCACATAGGCCATCTATCGAGTAATACGAGTGTTATGTAGTGTATGTTCACCTCGAGGAAAATAATTTTATTGTTGTGTATAGCTAATCGTGCACCTTGTTACACTCAGCTCTCTTCCTTACGCAACCTTGCGCGACATGGAAGCCACTCGCGCATGCCCGTAAAGAAGGCAGCACACCGTTTATAAAATAACTTCCAAAATAGAACCGAAATGTTGAATGTCTGAACAAGCTGGACAATCCGCCGAGGTTGGAACAACATGTGGGATCAGCTGACTATTCAAAGTGACGACAGATCATCAACAATCAGTTACAATCGAGGGACGAAGCGTTAGAAGGAGTGGGGCGAGAAGTGTGGAGCATGGACATCTTCCTCTTTCCCTGGGGGCGAGCGAGGGAGGGGATGCGAGTTCGAGGTTAGGTAGTCTCTTTTCTTATTTTCCTTCTCGCACTTCCCTCTGACCCTTTTGCTCTTTAAACAGAGACTCCTAATGGCATAATACATGCATCATAATTTCAAGTCATATAAATTCTTTTAATTGTCGTTAAATTATTTCTTTAACACTATTAATATTTGATCTATTAACCCTATCAGAACCACTTTAATTTACTGTTTCAGGTTTTTTCAAACAAAAAATTTTTTTAATGAGTGCTGTACTTAAGTTGACACAACACTTGTTTCGTTGTCACAGCGAATGAATTGTAGGCTGTATGTTTGTCTACAGCAATATGAACCAANACTCCTAATGGCATAATACATGCATCATAATTTCAAGTCATATAAATTCTTTTAATTGTCGTTAAATTATTTCTTTCACACTATTAATATTTGATCTATTAACCCTATCAGAACCACTTTAATTTACTGTTTCAGGTTTTTTCAAACAAAAAATTTTTTTAATGAGTGCTGTACTTAAATTGACACAACACTTGTTTCGTTGTCACAGCGAATGAATTGTAGGCTGTATGTTTGTCTACAGCAATATGAACCAANATTGACACAACACTTGTTTCGTTGTCACAGCGAATGAATTGTAGGCTGTATGTTTGTCTACAGCAATATGAACCAATAATTATAACCCAGAGCTGTAAGATGGTTTGCGAATCATTTACCCACAGGTAAGATCATTGGTCATGAAGCTTCGCAGTGTACAGTAAATACCAAAAATTACCTACACGAGCTTAATGTATACAATTGTGATCACTGGCTCTATTGACCTAGCTTGCTGATGTTTAAAAAGGGTGAACGTAACAACCCCCAGCCTGGCATATTCGTCTGACAAGAACTTGCATTGTGCATTCCATGTGCTTCATGCCTCTACTACTTAAAAAAAAAAGAAATAGTGGACCTATGCAATTCTTTGGCGCATGTTCACAGCGAAACACACTTGTGTAGCGTGCATCTTCGTTCTGCAACCGCTATTTTACTCGTCACAATAAGACATTCGAATAGCGTTTCTTTCGTTTTTGGCGCATATTTCAGGTTTTCATTTAACACACACTTGTAAAACTCCAGATCCGTCTCACTACAATCTCATCACTGACGTCCTTAATAATGTTGGTGGGATGCACTAAAACGATAAGTTAAATTTTTTAATTTGTTTTTGAAACCGCTAAAATTAAACATGTTTCAATGTCTTACATCCGTCTCTACTGAGCCCGCTATCGACGCGGTGTTAAGCCTTATTTATATTATCTTGATGACTTCTTAAGGAAATGTAAAATAGTTGTGAAAATTGTAGTGTTTCTACATATCGTATAGAATAGTTACATATACGCATAGACATACACCTGTGCCATTTGCGCAGTGTATAAAACTGCACTATTACTGAGCGAAGTAGTAGACCNATATACGCATAGACATACACCTGTGCCATTTGCGCAGTGTATAAAACTGCACTATTACTGAGCGAAGTAGTAGACCTTCGGACTCTCATTCGGCAGGAAATGGGTTCAAATCCTGGCTGGGCCATCCTCATTTCGGTTTTCCACGGTTCCTAGAATTCACTCCAGGTGAATGCTGGGATCGTTCCTTCATAGACTAAAGATGAGGTAGACCGCTTATTAATCTTCTGCGCGTATACCAAACATTAACTTACCCTAAAGGAATACAACTGTCAAAATCACATGGTCAACCGCGATGAACGTGTTTTCTTATATCTTAAGTTTTAAATTACAAGCACTACGATATCAATATCACACTTTTACAAATTTGAATTTAATCAAACTGCGTAACAAATTTGTTAGAGGAAGTGTAAAAAACATCCCGGAGCACTTGTTTGCTGAACAATATTCTAACCTCAAATCCAATCCACGCTGTCTTTGCTAGTCGTGTTGGCAGAAAAGCAGTTCAATGTCGGACACGGAGACTGGTTGTGCGATGCCAGCAGCCAGCGAGATCGGTCTACCACATTTTTAGTGTATGGGCTCCTTATTACAGACCATGGCCGATTTATCCTTTGTCCCTGCTTCTCTGAGTAACTTGCTCAGTCTCTAGTGATCTTGCTGTCGGTGAAACGATAAACTAACGTACATCACTGAATAATTATGAATATCGGGCACGTAGATTGTTCGAGGCTTCAAGTCAATTTATATTATATTTAGCTTTCCTAAACCTGACTTTGTTTTGGCAACTTGCAGTAGGTATGCGTAGAAACTCAGTGAACCATATTAACATCAATAAAAAGAGAAAACGTAATTTTGTTTTGTAATACAAAATTTCAAATTCATTTAACCATACACGTTGCGAAGAATAGAATTGTGTTTATGACCATGAATCATTAATGAGATTATGTTTAGAGAAACGGAAGAGTTCCCTTTAGCGGTTTTTTCTTGAAGAGGAATGTGTCACTTCAAGCAGACAAAAAAGAAAGTCACCAAGGCAAACTAGCTGTTTTGCATTATTTTTTTGTATGCCGTATTTTCCAGTTTTCTTTCCGTAAGACATCGACAGTGCTACCTTTTTTTAAAATTTAAATTTGCAATTAGTTAATTTGAAGTTCTGTTACAATCCTTGCTCTTCTTATTATCTCATTTTGTGTTTACAGGAACATTCCGCTTTAAATTATAATTGCCTTTTTACGTTCTGCAATAAAACCTAGCTTTTTTTGAACCAAGGTCCACGTTAAATTTCGTGCAGTAGTTTTCATTCGCGTGTTTTTTTTTTCTCTCTCTTTTTACTAACGAAGTGGCAGCTCGAAAAACAATCGTATAGAACGGCTTATCTTTATGACCAAGTGCGGATATCTTTATTTTATGCGGTAATTAACGCTGGTTCTGGGGCTATCGAAGCGTGCTGTGCATTAACCGTAACCAAATACGATGAAAGAGAATACTGGACACTTTGCCGATTCCGACGAGACATGCGACAGTGCTGCGCTCTTGCGGTCTGGTGTGACGGATACCTTCGTAGATCCCGCGCTACCAGATAAGCAAATGTCACGACGTGTCGTTTTACGAGGCAGAAAACGTAAGAATTAAAAGATATCCGCGCATGTTTTGAAGATAAAAATGACACGCGGAATATGTGCGGTTTATAAATTTTAACAGCATGGTTCAAAAACTTTTCGATGTCGAAGTTTAGATCTCGAAAGGACAGAGACGAACAGTAAAATGCTGTGTTAAATTAATGTACGTTTAACTTGTCAAACTCTTTTCGTTTGTAGCTTCTAACAATGGTTCCAGAAATGTCAGCTACACGACTTGGATAAGCAGTAAAAACATTTTTTGTGATGTGCATGCAAATGTGATTTACAGTATGTGCTGAGACCATTTTCCTACTGATCCGTCAGGAGTCCCAATTCGCTCAGTCAAGAGTATGGATTAACTAGTATAGTGGTGATACATGAATGTTTAACAAGCACACAGTTGTTGTTGGTATTAAATTACACAAGGGGTCTATATAACAAGTCCTACAAATACTTCAATTATTTGAAACCGTTCAATTA
The DNA here is from genome assembly GCA_002778355.1 of Clitarchus hookeri. Lineage (NCBI taxonomy): Eukaryota > Metazoa > Arthropoda > Insecta > Phasmatodea > Phasmatidae > Clitarchus > Clitarchus hookeri. The sequence goes on along the minus strand of NQII01003240.1, from coordinate 92,927 downwards.
ACACGTCGCCGAAATCCCACATTTGTCTAAACAAAGATATAGTAAATTATGGTTATTAATTTACCTGCATGAAATACATTTTATAGGAAATATATATAGCTGAATTATACACCGTGAAACATTCTCACTGGTTTACCAATGAAAGTAAATTCTCATTGTATAAATAATCTTATTATTTGCAGAATAAAGACCTCTGACAGTGCAAAGTTCCTTCATACTTATTACTATGTTCAGCTTTTGACATCAAGAATATATGAAATATTTTATTAATATTTTCTGCAATTTTTAAACGAATCTTAGAATGTGCGATAAATGCTTAAAAAATTATTGATTAACAATTACTAAAATTTTAATGATCATTTATTTTAAACGTACAAGTGATGTCCATGAAAGGCCTGTGGAAAACATAAGCGAAAAAAATTATACATATGTAAACTTAAAATAGAAACTTATTGACGAAATGCAGTTATGTACATATTAGATTTTAACGAACGTAAATCGTGTACAAATTGTCTGCAACTTTAATTAATGATCTCGTGAATTTGTGTGTCAGGGTTTGTATGTTTTGAAAATATTCAAATATAAAATATTTATTTGAAACCTGCCTGCATGTTGTATTTTATATAAAAAACTTCTGTTAACTGTTAATAAAAGGCTGTTACTTAGCATTTTTAAAAAATATATATATAATTTAATTTTTTTTAGTATTTTTTGTCTTAATAAGACACATTTAATGTAGACTACATACGGCCTGAGACGTTTTTAATAATCCGGCGTGTTTATGTCAACATTAATCTGTTTTGAATCTAACTTGATCATCAATTTAAATATCTAAAATATGCGGCGTAGGTCTGACTGTATGTTGCGTTTTTTAAGAACTTCTGTAAATTGGGTCCTTTCACACGATCAAATTTTTCTTCAGTCTTTATTGAATAAAATTCATTGGAAGCTATATGACAACATACGACTGTCATAATCGCGGTCATTTTCTCTTTCAATTTATTGAATCTATCGTTTTCCTTCAATAATTTAATTTTGAACATGTTCTATATTTTCTTGAATCCCAAATTTCAATCGCCGATCACAGCTTGTCCGACAAGATTAATTTAATTAATCTCATAATAATAGGAAAGTGTTGTGCATACATTTTAAAGTTGTTACAAAATATGGACGCATATTTAAAAAATATATATATTTAAATAAAACAATGAAATTTGGTTTTGGTTTAAAAAATTATTTTCGTGTAGCAGATAATTCTAAAAATTTACTTTACTTTTTTCACTGGTTTTGTTAAGAAGTTTGTAATAAATTTTCATGTGGAGACTTTAAAGCCTATTGAATGCAATTCATTGGAAGACGAATAAAGTGATTTGTTTTAGTTCAATAAATTGAATTCAAGTAATTGAATACACAATAAATATTTGGTAGTGTGAAATAGTTTTTATCATTATATAATATATTATATTATGTTATAAACATTGTTTAGTATCTTTGTTTTAATAAGTTACAATGTAATTTTTTAGGTGTATATTTTTGTAGTTTGGTACAAATCCATTGCATTTGATGACTATTGATTTTAAACTAGACTGCTGTGTTTTATAATATATTCAGTTTTACTTTTAGAATTCCGCTTTCATGATTAAATCTCTTTTTAGTATTACCCCTTAAATTTATAATACGGTTGTGATTCTAACAACAATTAAGTTTGGTTGCTTTTTGATGTTCAGTATACACAATTTTAATCGCAATATTTTTGAAAATATAAAACTATGCTAAGTACTTTTTTCGGTTTAAATTCATATTTGCCAATAATGCACAATCTGTTTTAAGTCCTGCAGATACTGTACGCTATCAGCAGTTAGTATGTGGGCGCATAATTTCAGTTAAATAAAATACACGACTTTTAAGACACATTTTTTAACGTGTATGCATGCTTTTACTATAGCAGTCGCAGATTGTCATCACACCACGCCGCTAGATGTCACCACTTTCGCTTGTCGCGCGCTTGCCTGCGTTATTGATACGGAGCCGTCCAGTATTGTCTTTGATCGTATTTGCCATAACAATGCTTGAGGCGTTATGCACGCTTTGTGCGCGGGAAGGATTATTTTGTGCGGAGGAACGTAGTTTTCTACTTAATGCGCTGACAGTAATGTGGGTTGACATTATGGCCAGATTACAGTTCGCCTTTAAAAATACCCCTGCGCATTGCAGGATCCTGTTTAATAAATCAGTTCTCGCCGCAAACCAGCTTTGCCAGATGCGACATCGAAACAGTGAAAGCTTCAGTTTCTGCGTGATGTGAGGAGGGTTTTGGTTCCGGCCTCAGATTGAATGCTTTGAAATCATTTACTTATACATGAGTCACACTTAAAACTGTAATAATCTCGGAAGGACGAAGTGCAAATTTCATAGACAAAATATCAGCTCCGCTAATAAAACCTGAAAATTGCAATGTTTTCAATGAGCCGCATAAGTAGTGATG
>NQII01003240.1:0-89771 GCA_002778355.1 Clitarchus hookeri | reverse complement strand
CCCCTCCTCATATACTACTATCTTGTAAGTAAATAGTTTAAGAATAATGCCAGACGTTGATACCACTTGATTTATTTGCAAATAATGCAAGTTCTATGTGGTATAGACATTTTATCGCTTGTAATTATAATATACTGCCACATTTAAGGTAGGGGTCTCACAATTCATGGCAGAATTACTGGTTTTTTGCTTATTTTGGCTGTTTAAAAACACCTATTTTAAAAATGCAATAACAACTTTCTGGCAACATATATATTACTTTGCGGTACACTCATAAATTCATACCTTCTGGCATTTAATTACGACGTAATTACTGCAGCGTTGTTTTAAAATCATAAATAGACGCTCGCCATTTCAGTCTCATCAGGTAATGCATATATAAAAATCACCTGTAAGGAAAACACTTTTGTCACGGATATAGAGAGAAAACATAGTGTTTAGTTTATATAAAACTTGAGATATTTATAAGTATACTCTACGGTGTTTTTAAAGTTGCATACATTTTGGTTGTATGCTGTTTATGGATGTTGAATTTGTTTTAGTGGTGTTGATAAAATTACTAAAAGTTTCCACATTTAAATGTTTAACATATAAATAACATTTTTAAAGGGAGCTTATTTCATAGGTATTTATTTTAATTACAAACTTAATTCAAGATATTTACATCTTATGTAAACAGTGCTACGTTTTTGCTTGTTATAACACATTCATCATTTGAGTGCAGAATATTTTGTTTATTTTCATCTTTTTGGTTCAGGATTAAGCTTTTATTTATGTTTTTTAATTGCACAATTTGGGTTAGAATCGTTAACAGCGCCATAGGCACAAAAGTTTAACACGGGAATTTGGAATGCTAATTATAGTATATGTTTAAAATTACAAAATTTTTCTGTCACGATTTGTATATATGTATACAGTTGTATGCATTTGCTCGTTTTAGTTCACTTTTGTACTTAATTTCATATTTGCAAGAACTTCGTGTTAATTTTGATTTTTTTTTTTTTGTGTTTTTATTGCATAATATGTATGGCAGTCAAGAATGGTCTACTATCATAATGTGAACCTTTGTCATGGATGTATTTCAATAGGCATATCTAAAAAATTAAACAGTTGATCTGAATGCCCGCTCCATGACAGATATTGCTGAATCAAGTGGATTCAGCTGGTCATAAAACTAAAGACATTTTACTGTCTTGGCAAAATTGGCACACGCCATTAAATAAAAATAGGGGTAGGCACCCCTGTAATACATATAGTTTTACTATATTAAATACTTATTTTAAAAATAGAGGAAGACCTTACTACTATTTTATATTTATGTACAATCTACACTAACAAATTCCTATTAGACATGGCTAAACAAAACTTTCCAGGGTGATAACATATACCACAATAATTTAATTCAAACATTTTGTTCTATATTACCCACCAATGTGTAAGTTAACAAAGCCTAAAAATATAATTACTTTTTATTTATTTTGCTTTTAAACATTACTAAAATTAATCTAAATAGATTTGGCTAATACATATTACAGCCACAGTCTGGCAGAAATAAATAAATTTAAAAGGCTAAGACACTTTACAAAAGTGTGACCTTACTACATTTAGTAGAAGCTATATTCGTGGAATTATTAAATAAATTTGAACCGAAGTCGGTATGCTTGCTGTACCTACCATGCCCTCTTCAACACTCCATTTTGGAAGGAAGTGTCATCTAAATACCTAAGCTTAGTTATTAAATTCCAGTTATTTCTCAATCGAGTACCACCACATTCGACAGACAGGCAGAATTACAGGTAGCCACGTAAAATTAATTTTATAAAGTCTCAGATAGTATTAAAAATAGTGGCATAATACTTTCAGTGCTAGATAAAATTTCTGGGACAATCATGCTGATTCAAAACAAACTTAATTTGCTGGAGTATCTACTGTTTGCAATAAAATGGCTATAGCTTCAATTGTTCCACATTCTGCTATGTAGATCACCTAAATTACTACGGAAATGCAACACATTTCAGAAACTACACTACGAGTTCTTACCAAACTTGGTAGAAGATTTCTCCTGTCTAATCTATTTTTGAAGTATACGATTATAGTATCAAATAAACCGAAGCCGTCTAAACTGCACGAATGTACAAGTTTTCTCTCAGCAGTTTATTTTTCCGAACCGTTGCTCTCTATCTTACAACGTGTGATTTTCACACGCTCCCGCTTTTTATCCTATCTCTTGGAGGTGCGATAGGCCGTAATTACACTGCTTGCTGTAAAATCAAAGAAAAAAGGAATCAGCACCGAACATAAAACCTTTACAAATATAATATTACAACCACTATAAAACATTTTGAAAGTTAACGCGACCGCAAATGCAATTAAATACATAGCAGTGAATTTTCCACTTCAAGGTCACCTCTTTTATTCCAATTTCAAATGTCTTTAATAAGCTATGCCACGCGCTGGTAGTATTCTACGAAACGCACGCTGCTGGGAGATGCATTTTCCGGAAGACAGGCATATAAGTCTAATTGTTATTTCCTGAGAAATAATATTTAATTAATCGTCACGCTTTAAATTGTACTCCCTCCAAATGGTATTGCGTTATTTCAACTTCGGAACCCGAGGCAGGATAATATTTCTGACCGAATATCCATTGCCGTATAACACAAATGGGCAGCTAACTTTGTTTGGCGAATAAAAGAAAAATAGATAGAGGAACAATTAATTGCGACAGTTATAACATTGAACTGAGATATTTAAACACAAATATCTTAAAACATAATTTTGGCAAATATGCCCTTCTTCCGAGCGATTACTAAATTACTAAATTAAAAACCAAACATTTGCACTCGTTCTAAGGCTACGGAGGTTATTTACCGAACTTCCCTTCGCTCTCCGGTTGGCACCACTTCGTTAAACACACTGTAAAAAAAAATTTCTTGTAAACTTCCTAAACTGTAATGGAAGTTTTTAACCTATACATTCTATGGCATTGATACCACACATAAGGCTGCAGATATAGGGGTGTACAGCATCGCCAGTATACAAAGTCGGACGCTTCCATAAGCATTCGACTCATTCCTAAGAAAATGTAGGAACGCTATCATGAAGGTATGGGAAAATAGTTCACCATTCACACCTTTTCACTGTACGTACGCACTGATGTGGTAAATTTACGTATAATTTCTTTAGAGTGCACGTCTGTACTAATTGGCATTCGCGCTTGCACGAGCGTCCTATTTAAATATTCACAAATAAACAAACTAGATCCTAATTAATTATTTCCTCAGCCGCGAATATTTTGGTGGTTCCTGATCCGTAAAGTTGTTGGCATCGCGAGTAAGTTGGCAGTTCCCAGCCAGTGCACGTCATTCCTCGGATGAACGCTACATTCCAAGTGCGGTATACGACCTTGAACTGGAGCACGGGAGACATCTTTTCTTGCCACTGACACTCATGTACATCAACTCTGTTTTGTAACCTCTACTATTAATTTAGTTTGAACACGAACCGTCAGCTGTCAGGCTCCTCCTTCCTCAAATTGTCATGTAGCGAGAACCATCACAGTTCCTACGAAATTTGGCATACGGGTATAAAATACACCAAACATTAATGCGATTTGATATTTCAGAAACTATTTAAAAATCTCTACGTTTCTTATCTTTGAGGAGATGGCCATTTCTCTGGAACTGTTCGACAGACTAAACTTGAAACATGGGTGTACCTAACAAGAGGTTTTAAGACACAAACGAATCATGTCATTAATCCGTTACTTTAGAATGTAGCACCGAATTAAATGATGTATATTATTTAAACTAGATTTAGGTAACTGTTTTATCCTCAACTACCAAATTTGATGTCCAGTAATGCTGTGAACTACAAACAACATACACATTTATTTTTACATCGCAAAAACGTTTCTAAAATTACCCATTTATAAAATTCTAAAATAGTGTGTCATATTTANCTCTGTTTTGTAACCTCTACTATTAATTTAGTTTGAACACGAACCGTCAGCTGTCAGGCTCCTCCTTCCTCAAATTTTCATGTAGCGAGAACCATCACAGTTCCTACGAAATTTGGCATACGGGTATAAAATACACCAAACATTAATGCGATTTGATATTTCAGAAACTATTTAAAAATCTCTACGTTTCTTATCTTTGAGGAGATGGCCATTTCTCTGGAACTGTTCGACAGACTAAACTTGAAACATGGGTGTACCTAACAAGAGGTTTTAAGACACAAACGAATCATGTCATTAATCAGTTACTTTAGAATGTAGCACCGAATTAAACGATGTATATTATTTAAACTAGATTTAGGTAACTGTTTTATCCTCAACTACCAAATTTGATGTCCAGTGATGCTGTGAACTACAAACAACATATACATTTATTTTTACATCGCAAAAACGTTTCTAAAATTACCCATTTATAAAATTCTAAAATAGTGTGTCATATTTAAATACCTATTTGATGGATTTGAGTAATATTTTTTGCAGGAATGATTATATTTCCATCAGTTTATTTAGATTACTTGAGAAATTAACATTTTAATTTCCGTTTTTAATCCTATAAATTCAGAAGAAGAATACATCAATTTTATCTCACTGGTATATAAACATTTATATTTACGATAGACGAAATAGAATACCAAGTTTTGGCCATAAATCCGTGTACAATTTTCTGCTTCAGGTACATGAGAGGAAATAATAAATTGTGTCTAAACGTTAAAAGTCTCGTATGTAGTAGAACATGTTTCAAATGTTACTTACGTTGGAATGTGCTACAGCCCAATTATGCACGACGTATTTTACTCAAACTCCACGTTCCATACTAAAGTAGAGCTTAAATAAACATGGGGTTTTCGAATGCGTTAACTTACTGTACTTGCGCTTGGAAGTTTTCATATGTTATGATTAAAGGATTTCAGGACGGGACACCGACGGAAGATATATCGACAGTTCCTCACAGAGCGCGAAAATAACGTGATGGGGCAGCGCCACGCTTCAACGGTCATCCAAGTGTGCTCTCCGTCGGATGCAATTTAACGGAAGGACAGTTAGTCGATACTACAACCAGTGAACCTTCACCGACGCCTGTCAAAGTTTCCTTCCTCTCTGCAGAGGCACAAGGAGGACGCGCGCTTCAAAACACAAAAAGGGAATGCAGCGTTCATCACACTCTACCGAGTCTTCCTAAAGAACTTCACCGAATACTCTAGAGACTTCTACCGTGCACACGCATAGGCGACAGTAAGAAATAACCCGAATGAAAGAATAAAAAAGGGGGGGGGGAGTCCGTAACAGCTCGGTCTTGAGAGCCGATGAGGGTGAAGCGAGGTGAGTACGGAGCGGCGCCGGTGAGCAAGGGCGGGGGAAACGGGACATTCCCGAGAAAACCCACCGACCAGCGGAATCGTCCGCCACGATTCCTACATGCAAAAATCTGGTCTCTTTAACTGGAAAAGAATAGTGATTTCAGACAATTGGTTCTGAAAAGTAGTAGGACTCTTGATTAGATAAGGGGGCCGCAGTGGCGTGGTGGTTAGACAACTCGCCTCTTACCAAGGCGAACCGGGTTCCATTCTCGGCGGGGTCTCTCCCCGTATTTTCGCATGTGGAAATCGTCCCGGACGATGGTGCAGGTAGGCGGGTTTTCTCGGGAATCTCCCGTTTTCCCCGTCCTTTCATTCCGGCGCTGCTCCATACTCACCTCGCTTCACCCTCATCGGCTCTCTTTACCTCGATCATAAGAGCCGTGTAAATCTCTTCACTCACTCACTTGATCACTCTTTCGAGCGAGCAGTTGTTTTTTCGCGGAGTGATTACGAGGAAACGCAGGTAAGTTTAATTATACTCAGGTTTGGAACAAAACGAGTTTTCTCATGGTAGAGTTTGGCATGTGGTAAATTTCCGCCGCTAGGTGCGCATTGTTCCAAAGAGGTCGCTTTAGAATAAAATTTTAATCTACGTGAGTGATAAAAGAGAAATACTTAACTTGTTTATTGTTTATCGCAGTTATATTGTTCAACTTATAAAGTAGAGAAAAGTCTGGTGTGCACAAACGACACTAGCGACTTCCTAGTGGCGATTATGTTTAGTTTGCCAAACTTTCAACGTCGACCTTCCCAACCTGAGTACAAGTTATCTAACCGCATGCAAAGCTTGGGAGAAGTGGCGACCCGCGAGGCAAGTCTCGCGCGCGGGCTGCCGCGACGACGTCAGACGTCCCGTGTGCTGTCGGCGGCAGAGTCTGACCACGGCCCGGGCGCGCGGCCAGAGCCGATGATCGCGCGCCGCCGCCTCTCAGCCAGACTGATCTGTTTGCAGTGCACTTGTGTGAGCGGGGGTCCCATTATCAGCTGGTCGGGGTGGGTGGGGTCGGACCAGCGCTAATAGTTCTCTACACGGGGCAAAGGTCAGAGCCGTGCCCAGCGAAAGCGAGGTCAGCGGTGCAACAACTATTACGAGGCCCTTCCCTTCCAGACTAGTTCATCCCCCCTCACCACAACGCAATCGCCTTTCCAACGATAAGCTCTGCTCTCGAGCGCCCTCCCCTCCCCCGGGCCTAGCATTTTATTGATAAAACACTTACAGTTTATAAATAAACATGTTTAAACATACATATTTTTTATCGTGGAATATATAAATCGCAACCAAACGAATTCTAAATATTTTTTATTACGTAATGTTTTTTTTCTGAGTGTGAGGACGCACTTGTCACTCATCCCTAAGGACGACCCTGAGCCATGTCGTTGCACATATTTTCTGTTTTCGATGCTATTTGCTGTGTGATAAATGTAATATTTTGCTTGGTTTTTTCGAACTAATGATTTCAGTTGGGACACTAACAGCATAATTAAAAAGAAGCGCATAAACGAAACACAAATTTGTTTTCAAAGAATATAAAAACTTATCCTTGAAGACTGGCTCAATGCGAAGGGTTTGTTAGGACATATATTGCCTTCTGAGGTGCTGTTTTATACATGATACTACTGGTCGACGTCTTTTATAATCTACTTGGGTTGCAAAGGGGTATCTTTACCGTGTTCAAATTCTGCGCGTTTAATAGACAACAAAGTATGACTACAAGAACAATTCTGTTTTGATTTTTACTTTTGGTGTATTATTTATTCATAAAGGAAGCATTCCTCCGTAATTTCTGGAACCACCTCTCGTTATCCAATATAATGTTTGTTCCGCTCCTTTTTTTCGCAACAGTCGTTTTATGCCAGTAGTTGTCGTAATTTGGAAAACACAGTTCCTTTTTAAGGCGGCTTGTAACTTGGTAAATTTTCCATATTTCTTCTTTCAAATTTAGAACCTTGTTTACATTCACTTGAACTACGGGTTGTAGTTTAGTTTTGATTGATTGAATATAAAGGAACTGTGATGGGGAAAAGGGCAGTCGTGAATCTCTACCGTGGTCTACTATGTCTTATGAAGCTACACTCATATTGCCTTTATTAATTACTTCAGTCTTCTCCGCTATTCCACTGCTCCTTGAATAGTGTGGTGTACTAGATTAGGCATATTGCTAATTATTTAAGAAGGCCCTACTTTAGAATAAGGAAAATAGGTCACTTTATAAAACCAACTCTTGTGAATAGCCGAATCTTGAGAGGACCTCAAGCATTTCACCAATAATACTTGACGAATATACGTGTCTCATTGGGCGAAGTTCGATCTAGTGCAACAGTTAATCGATCGGTCTTCAAGTAATCAAATTTTTGAACTCGTGCCTGTGACAACCAACGTTTTGAGATCCAGTTCAGGGAATGGTATAGTGCAAGTAGTTCATGCATATCCCGATTCTGAAATGTTACACAGATGCTCAACTTCCGCAGTGGTTTAAACTAATCTGACGTCATTTGGCCAGTAGAAAAACTTTCTTTAATTCTGGTTCATTTTAGTCATACCTGAAGGTATTTGTGTAATATGTTTGCAGTGACTGATCGAGGTCCACTTAATGCTCCGCTTCTCTTATTACGCAGAAATTCTTCGTTTTCATGTCATAATTTCAGTTTCAGAGGTATTGTTGGAAATTTTTAGTTATAGGAAATCTACAATTTTCTAGTGGTTTAAAACATCTGTATCTAATTTGAACTGTGTGTTATCTCTTGCTTTCAAGTGACAGAAACATATTGATAAAATATAAGTATGTTCCTGACGTTTTACAACGAGCAGTTAACACACAATTTAAATTACGCATAATAACGATAATCCGGAATTATGTTGCGAAGGCGAAGAATTTCTGCAAAAGAGGTAAAACCGAGTCTTAAACAATAACGTCACTACCGAAGAAGATTTTTTCAGCTTCAGAATATTCTTGAATTTTGTAATATGCTAATCAATTAAAAGGTTTTTTTTTATAAATTTTTTCCATACTCGAAGACATTATTTATTTATTAAGTTGACATGAACACGGATTATTTCCTGTGTTAATTCAGAGCTACTTTCGTTTTTCATTTGTGAAAGCCAAATGTTTCCAATCAATTTAAACCATTTCTAACATTCCTGGATCATTTTAAGTAAAGTTAATACTTTCCATAAACAGAACATAAAGAAAATATAAGTTTTCTCCAGGCACATATCTAACACTCATCTTGTAATTAAGTAACTTCAGTCTGAACTTTGAAGTTCGAATGAACTAATTTTACTTACGAATTTGTTCATGATATAAGTGAACGGTTTATGGTCCATAATATCATGCAAAATCATTTGACTAATACATCGAACGAATTCGCCACAACCAAACATCATAGAAAATTCTTTTTTGTGACTGACGGCAAGTAATTCATTTTGCAGTCTATGAAAAACTACTGTAACTACTCCCTTCAAACTTAAATTCCTCTGTTAAGTCACTTTATTAGCACCCAAGTTAGTGATGTGCACGCCTTTCAGTTCGTCATCAAAATTACTTGCATGTGTGTGTAGTAAAAGTAAGTTTTTTAGCTACACGGTTTTTCTTGTCTTATTAGAAAACTTAACTTTCTTCATTACGACATAAAAACAAGCCGGTAAATAAACGTCAAAAATATTTTTTAGGTCAGATTATGCTTCATCGAGACTCACCGAATTCCTATGCAACATTTAGTCTAGAGCGGGAATGCACACATCAAGTTACTGCATCAGAATTTGCTTGGGATGAGAATGGACAACTAAACTGTAAAAATCGCTCGTACATCCGGCCGGGATCGAACCTGCAACATTCCAAATATGAGGCATGATATTTACAGCGTGATATAATAAGCTATATTTAATTTTGGTATGCAATATGGAATAAATGAATAGCCTAAATTAATAACAGGAATAGCATGGCCAAGACGATGTCTATGATACTTAAGAAGTCTAGAATATATATAAATGAAACTTATATTTGTATTAATAAGGGCAATGGTAGTGAAATACTTATTCAGGTTTGGTTCCAGGCGGGGTGAATCCTGGAGTTCTGCATGTGGGAAACGTGGTGGACGTTGCCTTTGGCCGGCAGGGTTTTCTCGGTGTACTCCCGATTTTTTCCGCTCCCAATTTTTTCCACTCCCAATTTTTTCCGCTTTTCGGTTGCGTTCCGTCATCTATCTGCAGTTCATCTCACCGCATTCGTTTTCCCGGCTGGCTGGAACGTCAGATGCGTCCCGGTTGGGGAAGCAATCTGCTCCCTTGTGCATCAGAATCAACTTTCATTTGAGATCTGTGGCTTCGCTTTAAGATAGCGTACGGTTGGTTATTTAAAACTCGTGAGTAGTTAACTGAAATGATTGAAGTAATGTTGGCAGCATTGTATCACCCCAGGTATAACGTGTTTGGTAAATTTTCCATGTATCAGAAGATTTTTATACTTCATTTAACATAAAAGTATCGTATTTTTTTGTTAAATTACATTTTTACTTATATTTCATCTATAAATTATAATATTTATTTTATAATTACTATTAATAAAAACAGTGTTGGCAATGCCTAGTAAGAAATAGTTCTTATGCAAAATATTATTACACAGAGTGCGCAGGAATGCGGTGCGATGTTCCTTTGGTGTAATTTTCAATACTTGGTTAAGCTTTGTTTGTCAGATGGGGAGGTATATCCTGGAAGTAGAACATTAGAAGGGCTTCCGAAAAGTTGGAAGTAACCGTGAATGGACTATACTGACTATTTTCGTTTTGTTTAAATCACGTGGATAACTACGGATGAATAAAGTCATTCATTAGGCCAAAGGAAACGCTATCTTTACTGTGATGGAATTATACAAAATGGGCAGAAACGCAGACAATAAGCAGGTCTTCCGGAAGTGTTACATGAACTGCAAACAGCTTTGCGATTACACGTAATCAGGTGAAGAAATGACCGCCTGACTCGCCTTACGGGGAAAAAAAATTCAAGTGCTACTCCGGGTGAAAGCTGTCTTGATACATTTCCACGCACATTCACGCCTATCTTTACGAACTATTAGTATATATTTCCTTGAGTTTCAAAATTAAACTGTTTTTTGCACGAACCTTTAAACTGTCTTTTTATGTCTATCAGAAAGTTAATAGCTGTGGAAGTGTTTTAATCTTTGTAATGGGAGTGATTTTAAATTTAGTTAGACAGGTAGGCTTGCGTTTCAAACTATAGTATTTTATTTTCTGGAAAGAGTTTCGGCAATTCTGCTGTTATATTCTATTGAACTTTTTCCAAGTACTCCCCCTCCCCCTCTCCCAGCCACAAATATTTCTGTAACATTTTATACCTTTTAAATACAGTACATTTTCTGAACTTATCTGTCCGTTCCAAAGCGGCTTGATGCATACTTACGCGAAATACACCCAAATTGGGCATGTAGTGAATTTACCAGTGATATGGTGGAGTTTGAAAATTAGTTTACATTAATTNTATACCTTTTAAATACAGTACATTTTCTGAACTTATCTGTCCGTTCCAAAGCGGCTTGATGCATACTTACGCGAAATGCACCCAAATTGGGCATGTAGTGAATTTACCAGTGATATGGTGGAGTTTGAAAATTAGTTTATATTAATANTATGGTGGAGTTTGAAAATTAGTTTACATTAATTATATATTTATTATTGGTGCATCCTATTGGCATTTGTTAGTAGGCATAAGTGTTTTCTTTTATAAGTAATACTCCTAGCATCCATAAGATAGCATTATTTGTATTATCCCACGCTTGAATTACTCTACGCATGAATAAGCAACAATAACCATGAACTAAGATATTTCTCAATCGTTCTTAGTCGTTTTTAAATTTACAGTCTCTTATAAACACAATTTTTATAAGGGTAACCCGCTATATTGAGAGTGTAAATCTATGACAATTAAATATATTTTCAAGACCTACTGTCAGGAAGGTCGTGATATTATATCATAAGTTTAAAACACATTATGTTAATATAGTTAGAAGTAATATCTTTACTGGTCTTCCAGAATTAATCGTAACATTTTTGTAAAGAAATGTAATAAAATTATTTCTAATGAGAAATAAATCACTACTTATTTTGCATTCCCGGACAGTGAACTTGTTAGGAACGGGCATACTGCTTTGCAGTGTTTATAAATTTTTTCGATCTTAAAGTATTCCCAATTTCGCTATCACACTTTCATGTTTTGTTCACTATTCTCTAGTAAGTACCTTTATCGATCTCAGGAACCAATTTCCTCTTGTAACAAATCCTATTTGGAAGACCTTGTTCCAATCTCGTAAGGCGAAAGAGGAGATTTACTTCTCTCTAGTAGAGTGCATTTCAATGAATAATGTATCAAAGCTTCTTGGATTAAATGTAGACCTACTCCGATCAGCGTGTCTAGGTATAACTATATACACATCATTCTTTTTTTTAAGGAGCACGAGATAAAGGTTTGCATCAAAAGCACCTCACTATTCTTGTAATTGCAGATTATTAAGCTGTATTTTACATATTTTATCCATATTTTCACGTATTTCCCAACAATTTTTGTTACATCATTTTATATTTTTTTCGGGAAAAATTTATTTTGCATGTTCTTGAACAATGATTGCTTCCTCGCTTTTCTCGTAGTTGTTGAAGTATCATATTGGTTGCATTGTATAACTAAATATCCATCTTTAATGTAATTTCTACCTCTAGATTCTCATGCAGGCCATTATTTCACGTAAAGTTAGATAAACAACGGTACTATCGTTGTGTTTACCACAGGTATTTCTAATAATTGGCACTGCTACTTCTTCGGAGAACCTACAAACTGCAATTTCAATTAGTCGAATGTTGACAGCAAGAATATTTTTGCGTTTCTCAAGTGGCATACACTCAAATATTCTGGTTGAAAAAACATGATATATTCAAGCACATTTACGTGTTCCAAGTTGTTCTGCAAGGTGCGTGCTTCTTGCTTGACTGAAGGATTAGGAAGCTGCTCAGTTTTTCTGTCAAGAGAGTCGTGCTGAAAAGAAAATTTTACTGTGAGATAGGATAAAATAAATTCAAGTAAAGCTATAATAAATTTTTTTTTGTAGATTAGAAATTACGCAAATGTGCAGTTAGTGTACGGTAACGGAATCCTTTATTGCGTAAAACGGAACTGATTTCCGTTCTCGTGAAATACGTAAGGTCTTCGTATTTACTGTAGATTTGTGTGTCGTACGCGAACAATGCCGAAACTACAACACGAGTTCTTTTTTTCTCTAACCCTGAAAATACCTTTCCTATGACAGCAGGTATATTCACATCACCCATAATTGGGATTATTCCTGGAAAATCAATTAGACATTTATAGGTGTCATTAAAATAATTACCGTATTCTACCATGCAATGTATTATTCCCGTGGGCATTTTATTTTTCAAATTATCACACACTCAAAATGTAAAATTTTTTTTTAACTCCTTTGTTAACAATTAAAAGAGTTTCCTATTGGCTAAAGTGTATGTGACGTAATTTGACATGTTTTGACTTCGCCATCATAGCGTCCGCATGCATGCTAACGTATTGTTGGCCGGTTTATGGGATGACAGAGAAACTTTGAAAAGAGGTGAAATTGTTTTTGGAAACCTACGTTTTTTTTTGCAAAATTTACTGATTACTGGAGCAAACTCAGGTTAAAAACCTGAGTTTGCTCCAATTATCACTGCCTTCATCGAAATGTAGCCGGCGTTTGAAAACATTTTAGTACAGTGCTAGACAATGAATTTGACTTGTAGGTAAATACTTTATTCAAGAATTTTTATCTCACGAATAACTACTTTCCTTATAGACTCATACTTAACTTAGATATTTTCCTGCTAACACGTACCTCTCACTTAAAAAAAAAAAATCTGAAGCATTTTTGGGCACATTTAACGAATATTATATTTCCGTACGCACATTAGAATGTAATTTCGGTATTCCAGCATTTTTAAATTATTCCTAACACCACGGATAAAATTAAGTCTCTATGGATTTTATTAACATGATACGGGTTTTACTGTTTAAGAAAATGTTTAACGCAGGCCTATGTAACGGCCATAAACAGGAGCATTAAGACTCAAAATGATAAAGCATTTATCAGTGATAGCATTATTAGTATTTAGATTTAACAAAGAAAGTCTTCATATTTTAATTTTAAAAGTGTAAAAAAATCATACCTCTTGTAAAGTGTAAACCACAAAAGTTTTTATGAAACATAAAGGCAAATACTCGTTAACCGGACATGCACGAACTTTAAAATAAACATTACCGAGTTATGGATTAGCCAGGGCAATTACGGAAAGAAAATACAATTACTTAAAACTGAAACTTGTACTTTGTCGCAATTACGTAGTGTTTTAAGTTTCTTTACTACGTTTAGGCACGTTTCACACTTTATTTTTTCACTTAAACTATTCGTAGGTATCTTATGAGGAGTATATTTCGTTGCATTTTTGTTAGTGAAACTGTGCAACACTTGCTGGTGTTCGATGACACAGCAATAACTTTAAAATATTCCTGAAAAAAATAAATATATAATATAAATTCAAGATGCATACGTGACCTTCTAAGGCATCTGCTTGTAAACAACAGAGGCCAATATGCATTATGAAGTCACCGGCATATAAACATTGGGACATCCGTTTTTCCAGCGCAAAAACTTAGGCTATTTTAAAATGCGTTATTATTGAGTTATACATACACAAAGAATAAAGAAAAGACCACAGCGTGAGTCTTAAAATTTATTATAAGATCACGAAGTAGGAAGAATAAAGTAGGCAAAATTCCTATTCGTATAACTTCAAAAATAAAAAATTATCAGAAATAATTTGTATCAGACACCAGCACTTCAAAGTCTTGGATAACATAGGAAATTGAAAATGCTGGCATTGTTTCGTGGAAATAGAGAATTATCACGAAAAAATACCCGTGAATACGGCACATCAATAATTAGAGTCACTTGGGTCATCTTAAAGTTCCACTCCAGAATAAAATAATTTTTTTTATAATTAATGGAAGACCCACATAAAAAAATGAAACAATGTTCACAGTAACATTAAAATTAAAATCATATTTTCTAACCAAATTCAGTCTGGCCACCCAGATACTCTAAAGTACGATGAATGAAAGATGAAATCAGTATATCTGTGATTTACTCGCAAATATTGTTAAATTATTACAAGTCTTGAATGAAAGCAACATGCGCAATACAAAACATACCATACAATGCCATTCAAAAGACATTTAAATAATTATGAAAGAGTGACAATACTTCTTAAATGGTACTTGACATGAAGCGGAAAACCAAAGTAAGCTTCTAGCAGGGACCTTTTATCGTTACGCAACACAAACTACGCCGCACGAGTCCTGGGAGCTTATTCCAAGTTTCGTCGTTAACTGCTGATATCGTCTCGAACTTACTGTCTCGCAGCCGACGAAAATAATCGGCTGCTTGAAGACGGTATTCGTAGCTGTTCGCCGTTTAGCACGGGGGTACATTCGGGCATCTTCAGCTTACCGAGTTTCCCCACTCCAAACTAGACGAGCGATCGTGTCTCTGCGCACGGTCGACAACGTACCAACAAAATACTACTAGAATTACTCAAATTGCAAAAACCTGTTGAAAAAAACATTACTTAAAAACACGAATAGTAAGCTTTATAAATGTTAAGCTAGTGAAAAATAGTATATGATTATAGATACGTATTTTGTAAGAAAATAATAATATAGAGTTTTCTTTGATTTTGTGGGGAGTGTGAGAAACTGTGATTGGTGGCCATGTTGAACTCTATTATTTTTCCTTCATGAGATACAGATGTTTACGTGTTACGGAAGTGGCCTGCGTATTTTTGCAAACTATGTGTGTTTGTGGAAAATAAAATATTTCGTCAAGGCTAAGTGAAGGGAAGTTAGCAGCTTTTAATTATAGATTTCACGCGAAACTATCATGAATAAAAAATAAATGTACACATCTTAAATCGATTATATTAATATTCCTAACCTTTGTGTCCGCCGAAGTGTACTGTAGAGCCATGGGTGATAATTTTGAATAAATATAAAATAAGTAACTTTGACTGAGTCACTTGCGTCATATCATTTTTGTTTCTTTGGTTGATAAATTATAACAGTATTGCTAACCTCTTACGCCATAGGTATTGCATTTGGTGTGAATTAAATAGCATTCCCTCTCTTTTTTACCACATAGATGGTTTTTTTAAACGCCGATGACTTTCCAACGCAGAAAATATTTATTTTCTACACATGGAGCATAATTAGGTACGCAGATTTNTTTTAAACGCCGATGACTTTCCAACGCAGAAAATATTTATTTTCTACACATGGAGCATAATTAGGTACGCAGATTTTGACTGTATTTGTGATAGGTTTCAAAGTTACTTTTACAATTATTAAATTACTCGGAATTTATTACTCTTTTTCTAGAATCAATGCAAGGAATTGTCACTATGTTGCAGAATATATCCGTAATATCTAAAGTTAATGACGATCCATTTTTAGTAAAAGTACATTAGTCCTACCTATCAAACTTTATCCTTCAATTTTGAAATTAACAGAGCTAGTCCAAAAAATTCNTTTTTAAACGCCGATGACTTTCCAACGCAGAAAATATTTATTTTCTACACATGGAGCATAATTAGGTACGCAGATTTCGACTGTATTTGTGATAGGTTTCAAAGTTACTTTTACAATTATTAAATTACTCGGAATTTATTACTCTTTTTCTAGAATCAATGCAAGGAATTGTCACTATGTTGCAGAATATATTCGTAATATCTAAAGTTAATGACGATCCATTTTTAGTAAAAGTACATTAGTCCTACCTATCAAACTTTATCCTTCAATTTTGAAATTAACAGAGCTAGTCCAAAAAATTCCAATCTCTAGGCTATTAGGAGCCAAAATACTAATGTACACCGCTTATAGGCTTGTCTTTTAAAAAAATGTTGTTACCACTTGCCATCACGTAATTTTATTTCACGTAAGTAAACAAAATAAAAAAATAAGCTGTTTGCAGCTTTGATCTCAAAACACAGAGACGTTTATGTTCGGAGCACGTAACTTAACCATTTATTTTTTTAAGTTGACTTTACTGACTTCATTGACCGATACATGCAGTTGGACATAGCGTGTGTGACTTTTGACGTTTGGCAGTGTCAGTGTATTTTGCCGTGTGACGAAAGTATTAGACCGACTTGATGACAAATGTGGACTGAAAATCTGCTGCGGAGGAACCGAGGCGCTATATCACGACCCTCCGACAACAAGTCGGCCACTCTGCCCCTGAGCTATACTCGCCCACCAAATACACAATGCGTTAAGAACGAATAAATATTGAACTGTGCGGGCGTGCTAAGACCATAATATCTAGTAGTTTATTGGATAAATATTTACAATTTTAGTATTCGTGCATTCACGCGCCTGTAATAACATCCCAGACGAAAAATAGTCTGCATCATGTTATGAACAATGTTTAAGAAGGACGGGCGTGAGTGATGCACGTTTGTAATAGTTATAACAAAGCTTTTCGTGCTTATTCGTATCGTAAATGTGTATGTAGGAACATTGCAACTCCATACAACACAAACACGTGCTACACTGACTTTATACTACACAATATTTAATTACGTATTATTAAACTACACGGCTGCATTTAATACCGACGCCCACCATATTTGTTTAACTACGAAATTCTAGCCTCCCGACTGCTTGTGAGCAGTTGATACGTCTCGACTCCACTCGTGACGTCACTCTACCTTCGTTTCAAGCTAAGAATACCGATCAGTGGTCTGGAGGCGATAGTTGTAAAGAATCAATTTTTTTTTCGGAAGAAGAGACTCAGAATAAGACCCCGGGCAGCAGGGAAAATGGGCGACCCAATAAAAATTACAGTACAAGTCACGAAAACCTAACTACCCAGTTCATACAAATTGACGGCCTGACGGCCAGAAAATACACGGGCGTGGCTCCATGGCGGCACCAAACCAGTGAAACGCTAAAAGTAAATAGACAAAAGGAGAATCAAAACCCGCAATAAATACAACAAGTGATGGGATTGTGCCACCACAATGCCAAGCAACGTATATCAAACTGCCTACAAATGGCTCATTCTAAAATACCGTAAACCCAGCTGAAACAATGGAGCAAAACACGGGTCAAACACTAAATATGAATTTTTAAACGCTCAGTAAAAGAAATACCAATACTCTGGAAACCTCGACTGGTGTTGCGTAGCGTGACGACAAACTTCAAATTCAGAGGACAAGTATGTTATTGACGGCGCCGCGGAGAAGTGCACCTCGAGACACCCGCACGCCAGTATAAGTACAGCCCAGACCGCCCTGCTAGCACACAGCAGCACGTCGGAGAACATGGTAGAATAAGCAGGAATGTGGTGCGTTGTCCCTCTGGCGTAATTTTCCAGACTTAGTTAAGCTTAGTTTATATGAGGCGGAGAAATATCCTGGAAGTAGAACTTTAGCAGGGCTTCAGAAAAGTGTGAAGTAACCGTGAATGGATTATATGTGTTATAATTGTATGGGAATAATATAAGCGCGTAATTATAAACATAAAAGCCAGTTCACATTGAAATTAACATGGGGCTCGTTATGTTACCATTGCGTTAACTATGTGTCAAAATATTTTACAAAAACCGGAACTGCGTTCACACTGAAGTGAAAAACGTCTCGTCTTTGGTAATTTGGAATTCAGTGCTACTGAATATGTTGTGTATGGAATCTATTAAAAGGTTTGTGTATGGGTCTACATAAATATATTTGATGTTCAACGTACACATAAGGACTTGTTATATTAATATTTGAAACATTTGCCTCTATGTGCAATAATAACCTTACCCCTCACCTATTGACACCAGTTTGCGCCCACTGATTTTCTTTAATTCCAGAGTTTTTCTAGCCGTTTATTCGTTAATCAATTACATACATTCAAACGAAATTATTACTTCATCGCGTGTTGAAATCGTGCCATAAAACACGATATTGTGTAGTCCAGACGAAATTTTGTTAGAAATAAAATTAAATTCTGAAAACCAAAGAAACGAATTGTCCCTTGAATCTGATTGACCAACACTACGTTACTTTTACGTAAAATTACGTAGAAATTGGGCCTAATACTCGCGAGTAAAATGTACCTTTGCGTCGCTCTCAGTTCAGTGTGGCTTCTGTTCTGCGCGAAATATATCTGGAAACAACTGCTGTGCTCAGTTAAAGCAATGTAAATTGACCTTTACTTGTCGGCGAGGTCTGTCTTACCGTATAGGTCGGAGTTGAGGGAGAGTTCAGTTCGAAGCGCCTCTATCGGGCAGCGCGTAAACTACGCTGCTACGGCGTCCTTGACCGCAGCGAGGACTGCGAACATGGAGGCGGGGAGAGGCGGGAGCATATTTACTTTCCCTTTTATTCCCTTTATGAGCAACTCTGCTCATGAAGGGCTTAACGTAATGAGTTGGAAATCAGGAGGGGTGGATCGAGCGCTCGTGCCGGAACGCGAGTTGAAAAGCTGCGTGGGAACAATTGCTAATGCAGGCGATCTTTATCGTATCCGTGGCGTGCCTCGTGACTTTAGTTGCTCTAATCCTCGACTCGTAACGCAGTTTAGCCTCCTGGAACTCTGCCTCATTCTTTCAGCCTTAAGGTAGAAGAAGATGGGCCTCCAAAGTAGCACTGAAACCGGATCCACAACATGCACAACTCATTAAAATGTAGGGCACACACTTCCAAAATTGTCAGAAACTTACTATTTATATTGCCCATGTAGGTGAACGACGCATCACGTAGTAAGACATATCCAGCTGTCACCTTCAGGTGTTACCTCAATAGTGAATGCACAACAGCGGAAGTATGGCGGCATAAACGTGTCTTCAGCACCTTAGTCTACCTCCTTGAAAATACTCAATTTATTTACGTTTTAAATTTAGTAACATTTAATATTAATTCTAAGAATTACAAGATATGCAAAATAGCTTGCATGTTGTGAGAAAACTTTTCTTGCTGTAAAATGTTTTTTTTTGTGAAGGGTCGTGTATAGTATATTTGCGGTGCCTTCACACATTTGAATCAAACCTTTGAGTAATTACCCTACGCAATAAGTGTTTGGTTGTTTCGTAAATATACCACGTATCACAAGGATATTATGCTTGAGTTAACAAAAGTGCCGTATTTTTAGTTAAATTGAACTTTTAGTTACGTTTTATCTATAAATTACATTATTTCATCCATAACTAATATGAGTAAAAGCAGTTTCTGACATAATAAATAAGCCTACCTTCCACACATAGGTGCAATTAATTTTTAAATAAGTTCTTTAAAGCTGACTTAGTAGGAAGAACTTGACTTCCTTTTGATTATAAATGAAACCAGAAACGTATGCAACAGTAGTGAGACAATTACAAATGCACACGGGCCTTACCCAGGACTTGAACACATAAAGCCTCGCACAATACGCTAGCGTGAAATGCACTGCATTATGGACGTCGAATTCGGAGACTAAACTTTGAATTTAATCAGTCTAGTATTTGGAATGATAATGTTTACTAACCTAAAATATTTAGAGGGCTGTCAATTTGAAAATATGTGACTAAGCCATTTAAATATTTAAGTTTTACGTGGCCTACCGTAGCGCTACTTGTGTGAAGAATTCGGTGGGATACGGTTGTTTGGTTCCTCAGATATGACAGAAAATTGTTATTTTCTTATTTAATGTTATAGTACAAAATCCCCGAAAAAAAAGAGGCTCGATTTACGAAAGCTTTTAATGTATAATGTCCACATAGAAATTTTGGTTAAATTTGGTTACCTAAATTATTTATGACGCCGCCATTTTGAACATTGTTGTCCAACACATTTAAATCATGAAAGTTTACATGTTCTAATGTAACCTTTGGTTGGAATCGGTTGATTGGTCCTCGAGATATGACATAAATTATACATAATTTCCATATGGCGATCTTCATAAATGGAGGACAAAAAAGTAATGTAGTAGTAAATTCGATGATTGTATACTGCCAATATACAAAGTTCAGCTGAAATAGATTAGCTTCGCAGATATAGCACACAAAACTGAAATTATTGTTATAGCCGCCATTCTGAAATAAAGTGTGTCCTACTTAAAAAAATATATGTAATATTATGTGTCCTATCACAGTAAAAGATCTTAACTAAATCTTGTAATAATGGGTTGATATGAAACAAAAAATTAATATTTATTGGTGGGGCTATCACGTCAAATTTCAGAGAAATGACACTCTGCATAGACATATTTGATGTTTGTAATCGGCACTGCCAACATACAAAGTTAAGTTGGAATTTGTTTCGTTAATAAAATATACTGTGCTAAGATATTTATATAGCCACATTTTGGAAATAAGTGCCTGACCTACATAAAACATACCAGTTTTCATCACTTGCTGCAGTACTACATGATTGCCAAATTTGGAAGGAATCTGTAAATTTTTTTGCCGAGATTTGACAAAAAAAAACTTTGTTTCCTCCAAGGCGCTATCTTACGGAATGGCGGAAAAAAGATGCTGTATGCAGATACTTTTATTAGTTGTAATATTTACTGCCAGCATACAAAGTTTAGTTGAAATTGATTAGGTTGTTTCGACTATGCAGACTTCTAAGCTAAAATGGTTTAATGGCCACCATTTTGAGAATATGACATGCTTAAATCATACTATTTAACATAATCTCTATCAGAACTACTTGTTTGCCAAATTATATAAAAATTGGTCAATTGTTTCCCGAGATATTACATAAAAATGATTTATTCGCATGTTGTTATTTTACAAAATGGTGCACAAAGTATGCTCCGTTTAGATACATTAGATAGTTCTAATATCTACTTCCAGCATACAAAGTTAAGTTGGAATTGATTACATAATTTTGACAATACAGCATTCTAAGCTAAAATGGCTACATGACCTCCATTTTGAAAATAAGTGTCTTACATGATTAAAACATATCACTTAACAACATCTGCGTCAGTACTACCTGTTTGCCATATTAGGTAGGAATCGGTTAATTTTTTTNTAAAACATATCACTTAACAACATCTGCGTCAGTACTACCTGTTTGCCATATTAGGTAGGAATCGGTTAATTTTTTTACCGGGATATGACATAGCCAGTTGATTTATTCCTATGGCGTTATCTTCCAAAAAGGCCGAGGAAAGTGGTTATATGTTGGTATATGACACTTGTAACATATACTTTCAGTGTATAACATTTGGTCGAAATTATTTAAATGGTTTGGTAAATATACAAAATAAACTAGAACAAATTTGCCTGTCTGCCATTTTGGAAAAAAGAGCAAAATCTAAATAAATCACTTGCGTTTANTAAAACATATCACTTAACAACATCTGCGTCAGTACTACCTGTTTGCCATATTAGGTAGGAATCGGTTAATTTTTTTTACCGGGATATGACATAGCCAGTTGATTTATTCCTATGGCGTTATCTTCCAAAAAGGCCGAGGAAAGTGGTTATATGTTGGTATATGACACTTGTAACATATACTTTCAGTGTATAACATTTGGTCGAAATTATTTAAATGGTTTGGTAGATATACCAAATAAACTAGAACAAATTTGCCTGTCTGCCATTTTGGAAAAAAGAGCAAAATCTAAATAAATCACTTGCGTTTACTTGTCCTATCAGAGTGTTACTTACATGACAAATTTGGTGAGAATTGGTTAAAAAATTTTCGAGACAAAATAAAATCTTTATTTCATCATCTTGTGCTATTTTTCAAAATGGTGAACCAACAACAATATCTTTCTCAAAATTAATACTGACTTGATGCTCTGCCGGAGTACAAAATTTTGTTTAAATTGGTTGAGGTTTCAGAGATATAATATATCACTCCACATTTTAATACGNTACTCTGCCGGAGTACAAAATTTTGTTTAAATTGGTTGAGGTTTCAGAGATATAATATATCACTCCACATTTTAATACGGCCGCCATTTTTAAAGTAAGTACCAGACGTTGTAGAATACTTTAAAAGTCATATGCCCTTACTAAGTATTATATGTTTACCAAATTTGGTGAAATTCAGTTCACGCGTTCAAAAATTGAAAGTGTGAGACCCACACACGCCCAGACACACACTCAGGCACACACGCAGACAAACAGACAGGAAAGTGATCTTATAAGCCTTTTTTCCTTCGTTAAGTAGGCTAAAAAAAAAGAGAAAATAGGTGTGTTGTTACTGCCTAGCAATTAATAGTTCTTATGCAAAAATATTATTACACTGAGTACGCACGCATACGGTGCGTTGTCCTTTTGGTGTAAGTTTCTAGACTTGTTTGCATGAGGCAGCAGAATATTCTGGAAGTAGAANAATACGGTGCGTTGTCCTTTTGGTGTAAGTTTCTAGACTTGTTTGCATGAGGCAGCAGAATATTCTGGAAGTAGAACTATAGTGGGGCTTCATAAAAGTTTGAAGTACCCATGAATGGAATATATACATTGTTACAATTTTCTTTCAGGAACACGAAGCGTCACCATTATCTTACACGAGTTGTTAGTCCTTTGGTATAACTTAAACTCCTCGCAAATTGGCCTTAGTCATCTGTGGTATATGCGAAAAACACACATTATTTTATACTGTGGTAGAAGTTTTCTTCCCGATCCACTGCAACCTCCCAACCCAACCTTCAAATAAAACAAGCACTGTTTAAATTAAAGGGCAGTGCAGCAAACATTTCAATATCATTTCAAAATATAAATTCCAAAACTCAGAAAATTTAGAACGTGATTTTTTTATTAATTGAGTATTGGAGGACCGCGTTATGCCAAATAATAATTTCTTAAAAACTTAATAAATTTTTAAAATATAATTCTGAGCTTCTGATTGGATGTTATTAATCAACATTTCTCCCTTTTAAAAATCACAGATACNATTTTTAAAATATAATTCTGAGCTTCTGATTGGATGTTATTAATCAACATTTCTCCCTTTTAAAAATCACAGATACACTTATATCATATTAAATTTTCAACATACAAACACTATACATTTTGTTATGAAAAAATCTCTTAAATAATATATTCTGCTAGCAGTGATCAACTTATATTAAACTGTCGTGGGTACTGCTACACAAGATCTATTTAAAATGTATTGCCAATTCTAGATGAGGGACTCCCGATTAACATTTATCCCTCCCCATGTAGTCTGGACTAATACCGAACACTGATCTTTGAAGCTGGAAAGCAGTTAGGAAACGATTCTCTTTCTCAAACACACATAAAAGAATATTTATATCACTGTCATAGCTGAACTGGAGTGCCTCAACAGATATTGTCTCAAACACACACTCCTAGTGACTGGCAAGCATCAAGTCTCATGAACGGCTAACCTAGTCCAAGAGCCCAGGGTACTTCTCTCACTGTATGTAGTTAGTTCTAACTGGTCCTCACAGACTCACACTCCTAGTGACTGGCCAGCATCAAGTCTCATGAACGACTAACCTAGTTCAATAGCCCAGGGTACTTCTCTCAACGTATGCAGTTAGTTCTAACTGGTCCTCACAGACTCACGCTCCTAGTGACTGGCCAGTATCAATTCTCATGAACGTCTAACCTAGTCCAAGAGCCAAGGGTACTTCTCTCACCGTATGTAGTTAGTTCTAATTGGTCCTCACAGACTCACACTCCTGGTGCCTGGCCAGCATCAAGTCTCTTGAACGGCTAACCTAGCCCAAGAGCCCAGGGTACTTCTCTCAACGTATGTAGTTAGTTCTAACTGGTCCTCACAGACAGTCACTCAGAAATCACTCTTCAAATATTTAAATCTCGTAATCGAGATCACCTACAAAAATTTCTCATGACCGAGAATTTGGATTACCATTTCAGTACACGAGTGTCCGAGACCTGCATGGAAGTCTACTTAAGAATATACCTACTTGGAGTAAAATAACTTTCTTATTTGTACGTCTCAAGTTATCACTGTTTCCTTAGTCCACTCAGATCTAGAAGTCCCCAGATCTGCGATTTCTATAGCCTTTCGTTCATGTAAGAAACTATTCACTTCCCACGAGAATGTCCCAACTATAATCCCGGAGGAAAAGTTCCAAATGAATATTATGGTATAGGCTGTTCTCGGGAAAGTGAGCACTTTTGAAGCCCTGGTTCCTTATTTTCTTTAGCCAATTTGTACCTGTTTATGACTTGTTCTTACAAACAGTGAAGTGTAAGTAATAAAGTTAATATATTTCACCTCACTCAAAAGTTAACGTCTGAGGTCATAATAAAATACAGCTTTTTCTAATTGTTCTTGATGTGAGGGTCTTCAAAAGTGATCACTTTACCATGAGCAGCATATACCCGATCAGGATCACTACTACCTCACGCTTAGCATATCGTTCTGCAGCGCTGCAAGGGTTACTGAGACGTCCGCTGTTCGTCGCAGTTTGATGCCCTCCTTAGCTCTCCACTTTCATGTATAAATCCCTGACAATTCTAACCTACAACTTTTAGTTGCGTTTCATCACATACAACAAGCCATTATAGTAGTTTCGGGGTCGTTCTGAATGGAACAAAACATAAAAAATTACAGAGCTGTTTTATCCTTTGACCTGGAAAGCAGAAATACG
This sequence comes from Clitarchus hookeri, assembly GCA_002778355.1. Lineage (NCBI taxonomy): Eukaryota > Metazoa > Arthropoda > Insecta > Phasmatodea > Phasmatidae > Clitarchus > Clitarchus hookeri. Next base: position 64,723 of record NQII01003240.1, on the reverse strand, counting down.
CAACAATGCGTTATAATAATATATTAAGCCTATATTTACTCTGAAGTTTCACGTCATGGTATCGAATGGCCATTTCGTGCGACACCGCTTTCTTCTAAAGATGAACGCTCAACATCAGTTGGTCAACACACGAGACACCCAACCACCTCAGTTTGTTTTATAGTATGTGGCTGATTCTCCCCACCTCAATATCTACCACGACATCCCATCTCAATTTTTGCCAGATCCTGCCCCATAGGAATCTGGAAAAAAGGAAAGGATGGGAAGCGTTAATTCCAAAACAAGACGAAAAGGGGAGGAAAAGTACATCTGACATACATTTGACATACAATCATGCCTTACCAGTTAGTAGGAGTGTATAAAGCATTTATCACTAATATAAATTTTTGTTTTATAATTGTGCCTCAACATGTTTTCTTCCGTAACATAATTAATAATATTTTACAACATGCGTAACAACAGTTTACTAACATTTAAATTGATGTAAACTTCTATAAAATATTTAACTTGCTTTCCTTGAAGAATACACATTTAAAATTCTATGCATTTAATATTTTACAATTCTAATTTCATGAACTTGAGCAGGCTTTAGACGAGGGTTCCCCAGAGAAAAACATATTAAAACTTAGCCCTTCACTCTATCCTATTCTTCGCATGTCCCCGTTATCAGAGCATCCCATCAGTCCTGGAGTCGAGGGTACTGCATTTACCTGACACCTAGGGGTGTAGCTACTGCTCACTGACTTTGATCTACGCATCCAAACAACAGTCCTGAAGCCACAGGTAATCCCATCACCTGACACATTAGGATGTTGGCAGTGATCCCCTGACAGACCACACACACAAATGCTTGTAGTACTCGACAGATTCACAGCACTCACCATCTCTTCTCCAACTCCCAAAGCCTGTCGTGTCAGCAACTTCGCACTGCACGGCTTCCTTTGTGTCCCAGAACCACCCTCATTCTACTACTCTCCCGAGAAGTCACACATCTCATAACGTAACGACGAGTTCCTTCCTTCCTAAGAGTATACGTGTAATTCCCACATACCCTTATAGCTGTTTCTTTGTGGCAACTCCCCGCTGCACGGCTAATACCAATTCCCACTTACCCTTATAGCTGTTTCTTTGTGGCAACTCCCCGCTGCACGGCTAATACCAATTCCCACATACCCTTATAGCTGTTTCTTTGTGGCAACTCCCCGCTGCACGGCTAATACCAATTCCTCTAAGCCTAGTCCACACTTTGACTCAAAGTTTCACGTCGTTGTTGCGGGCTGCCCCGATTCAATGTTGCAGGTCTGTTCGGGGGCTGCCCCGCAATAATGTGTCACGTCCACATTAGAGGCAGTTTGACTCAAAATGTCGCAGGAGTTACCACTCGCGGGCGTTTCTCTTTCGCTACTTCTACTTATTAAAAGTATAAATAAGAGAAAACAAAGAATATGGTGGATTCGAAAGTTGCTAAGTGCCAACAATGATACATGCAGGGATCTTTTAGACACACTACGGCTAGAAGATGGAACGGGATTTTTCAACTTTTTAAGGAGAACGCCTTGTGACTTCGAACAGCTTTTCCTAGCCTCCACTAATTTTTTATGTTACAGCCTAAATTGACTGTTTGTAATGTGAATAGTTTTTATCAATTACGACAGCCGAAACACCTTATTTTTGGGAGAAATCACACACTGCTTTTGCCCGTTTGTCACGGTTCCTGTAATCGTTACTTGCCACGTCCCACAAGCAAACGTTCATTTGTAATTCCTCAATTAAATGTAGAGTCGTTTCGGTCGTCCACATACTGTTGAGGAAACAAAACTGTAGAAAGTTGGTAAACGGTAGAAAACTAGGGAAAACAACCCACGCGGTGGAAATAACGAGAGAAGACTGGCGGCTGTCCCCGAACACGCGTCCACACTTGCAATGTTGCGCAAATTGTATCAGTGAATCCCGTTACGATGGGATTCAAAACCTTCTATCACCTAGACCCGCAATGCACTCGAGATTCACGGGGGCATGTTGCGGGGCTGAATTGCAACACTCCCGATTCAAGCGAGACACAGCGCGGCAACAAAGACGCGAAAATTTGAGTCCAAGTGTAGACTAGGCTTATGTTTAAGTCCCACATTTATGCTTTAATTATAGTAACATCTCGCTTGCCACAGCGTAAATGGTGGCGTAAATCATGGTGAAACGAAGCACGACTTCNACTTTAATTATAGTAACATCTCGCTTGCCACAGCGTAAATGGTGGCGTAAATCATGGTGAAACGAAGCACGACTTCTGGCCGACAACGTGGACCGTTCCTCGCAGGGAAATGTATTTTCTCCCAAACTCCACCCCGGGGTGTATAGGGCCTACACGCGCTTGACTCTCCGTCCCTGCTAACCGCGCGCCTAGAGCTGCTTGTAGATGGTCAGAGGACAGCCAAGGCTAATACAGAAGAGGCTAAACATTATATTATTCCTTGCCAAAATATTTCATCATTCTTCGACAATCACATACGACCAGCAAGTACACTTCTCAGTGCGCAACACAATCCCCTTACTTCATGCACGCGGCAACCAGCAAAGCATCGTTCTCTGGATTATAAGAGGACTCTAAGGCGAACGTGTATCTTTTCTGTGATTTCGCCCACACGCCTGCTGCTGGTACAGAATTCTTCGGCCAGTCAGCGAAGTCCCGACACACAGGCTGCTAACGAAAAGAAAACACTTTCAGAAAGCAGTCACGAAATTACGGCACAGCGATGTGGAATCCACATTGGAGACATATAGAAAAACTGTGACGAGAACACACCGTCTAAGTTTGGTGGCCAGTTTTAACCTCGCATATAAAATACTATATGTATTTATATACAGCAGACGTACAAACATATTAATACTATAATATATATTATAAAACCATTCTCAAAAATGACGAGGAAAAAAAGATGTATATAATATATTTTCTTTTGGAAATGATTTNATATATTATAAAACCATTCTCAAAAATGACGAGGAAAAAAAGATGTATATAATATATTTTCTTTTGGAAATGATTTCTATCTGAAGCTCACATCTTACCATGAAAAGTAAGCAGCCAAGATTTATACTTATCCGGACGCGCAAACCAACTTGTTCGGGAATATTGTTTCTTGTTGAAAGGAGTTTTGGAAATTCAAGTNGATACTTATCCGGACGCGCAAACCAACTTGTTCGGGAATATTGTTTCTTGTTGAAAGGAGTTTTGGAAATTCAAGTCACAAATAATCTTGAGGAAAACTGTTAGAAACATTAATGCTGTAATCGTTATTATCGCCGCACTTATTAATTATTAATTGCATAACATGTGAAAACGTATTTTGCAAAATTTTGATTTCGAGAATCTTACACGCTAGATTTTAAGTCATGAGTTGTGCGATAAACGTGTTAATCTTGAGTGTATATATATATATNCGAGAATCTTACACGCTAGATTTTAAGTCATGAGTTGTGCGATAAACGTGTTAATCTTGAGTGTATATATATATATCTTACACTTCGAACGATGATTCCATAGTTGCACTCTTTTGGGTACATGCGCTTCCGTGCTTTCAGATAATGATAGATAAAAGTAACTTGTGTTAAGGGAACTTGTTTGAAAAAATCTAACTACGCATCTATCTATAAATTCAGTGTAACCCGGACGCCCAGAGTGTTGTTACTGTTATTTCATTTCAGATGATTAGAAAAAATGTCATGGTGAGCATCTTGTTTGGNATTAGAAAAAATGTCATGGTGAGCATCTTGTTTGGCCGGGGGAATTCCGGCGGAAATCCGCCGGCCGCACCGGAAACGAACTCCCCGCGCGCACGTGACTGTCGAGGCCGCCAACCGACCACGGTGCACTCTGGGAGCGCGGCCTCGACCAATCATCGTTTGAGGGGCGGGAGGGTGGTGACGGAGAGGGTTGAAAATTTTAACAGTCGCGGTCAGGTTGGATGAGGGNCTGAGCCTGTTGACTGTAATGGGCCTCATCCAGGGGAAAGGGCAGGCTTGCATGCCGAACAAAACTGAATTCACACCTGGAGTGACTCTGCTTGCATAACGGATTCAAAACCGATGGGATATGGTCCGAAGTTCACGACGGAATTTTTACAGCTTTTTTTTTAACATCCTCGCTTGATGCCGGGAGAGTAAACGTGTGACGGCATACGCTATACTAACTTAAATTTACATTAGAGAAAAGACATACATTCTTCACTTACCCATTATCCGAACCTGGTGTTTTGTTCTCCATAGGTGCCTTACCAGATGCCACCATTTTGTTAAAGAAAAATTCAAATTTTTTTTAAATTTATTAAATGCAGTTTTTAATATTAAATTACTATCACAAAATATGTGTACTGGTTCCTGACGTACAAATAAACTCGCGAAAACTAAAATAAACATGTTCCGAAACTACATCTCCATCTACACAGGGGGTCGCGGTGATGTAATGGTCAGACAACTCGCCTTTCACCTAGGCCCGGGGTCGGCAAACTTTTCTGTTCAAAGAGCCAAATAAAACAAAAAAAGACAACAATAATTATTGAAGAGCCACAACTTTTCATTATGTCTAAATATACTTTTTTTGAATAATTAAGTAGGTAGATAATAAAATAATTACAAACAAAAGGTTAGTAAGTAGATAAAATAATTTCAAACAAAAGGTATTTTTATTACTTTTTTTACTTACTTACTTTAATCACTTTAAAAACCAATTCATAATATTATTATTAATTTATAGAGGTAGTTTTTAAAGAACAAATTAAATAAGAGATTTTGAAAAAATCAATGAGAACGATGACCTTGCATTTCTTTAGATAATTTTGGTAGGTCTGGCACGTAACTAGTAGCTTTTAGTTTAAGACTCGACTCTAGATTTTGATTCGTCAGTCTGGTTCTTAGATTGTTTTTCATTAAATTCATGGATGAGAAAACTTGTTCGCATGAATATGTTGATCCAAAGATCGTTAGCACTCCTAAAGCCAAATTTTATAATTAGTCATAGCATTCTGGAAGTCCATTCCAGGTGTCAAAAATTATTCCTTCAGGCTTAGGCATTTCTTTTAAAGCTGTCAACTTGTGTTGCGATATCAAATTGTATTTCTGCCTTTCTAGCTCTTCTAAGCTACTACTGAGATCTGTGAATTTACAACTCCATATGTCTTTACTTTTTAAATCTAACAATTGGTTTTGAAATGTACCAGCGTCAATGTCAAACGGAGCAAAGTTTAGTTCATGGCTATTGCCCTTGAGAGGGTTCATGATGAAAGCTAAAGTAGGCTTATTTACTTTGAACTGTTTAAATCGTTCAGCAAAGCCACCCTTCATTGCTTTGATCGCAGTAATGAAGTAATTCGTGTCGATAGGAGCATTGTTTTCTTCCCGATACTTTTTCAGTTTTTTGAAATGTAGTAATGTTTCCATCTCCATATCTTCAGCCAGTAAAAGCAATTTTTTTTTTCAAAGTAAGCTACTTCTTGCAGTAATGTAAATGCAGTGTTTCCTTTCCCTTGAAGCTTTATATTTAGTTCATTTAATTGCATTGTAAGGTCCGTCATAAAATAAAACTGTTGTAGCCATTTGTCTTCTTCTAGTTCAAGGTGAAGAATGCCTTTTTCATTATGGAATATTTTAATTTCATTAAGGCATAGAGCAAAACGGTTCAAAACATTCCCACGTGAAAGCCATGGCACTTTATTGTGCATAAGTAGGTCAGAATACTAGTTACCCATTTCATACAGAAATTATTTAAACTGACGATGATAGCGTGCCTTAGCCAAGATGCTGTTGGTAATCTTTATTACCAAGTTCATGAAGTCAACTATTTCTTTTGGAAACGTCTGTGCACAAAGCAGTCACTGATGTATTATACAGTGAAACTAAAGGTTTTTATGGTCTATTTTTTTCTTCATAATTGAAATAAATCCTTTGTTTATCCCCGTCATGCTTTTAGCTCCATCAGTTGCGATGGAAACAATTTTATTACAATTGATTCCATTGTCTTCCAGACACTTTTGTACAGCATTAGCAATATCTTCCCCATGAGTTTGCCCCATAAGTGGCAGCAATCCTAACAGTTCTTCCTTAGGGCCTTGAGGTGAAACATACTTCACAAAAAGTGCAACTTGTGCTGTATCTTTTACGTCGCAAGACTCATCTACAGCAATTGATAATGCAGGAGTCAGTTTGATGTTTTCTAATTGCTGTTGGGTCACATCTAAGGTCATTTTGGCGGTCCAGGCTTGTACTGTTTTAGCTAACAGTGGGATGTCCTTAATTGTTTTTTAAATATCTGATATATTTTTAAAATCATGAAATAGATCTTCCGATGCTTCAATAAAACAATCCTTAAAATAATCACCATCTGTAAATGGCTTTACTCTTTTAGCTATTTCTAGGGAAATTTTAAAGCTGGCCATATTCAAGGAATTGGTGAATTGTGTCCAATTATGTAACACGGAACTTGACTGTTGAGTCTTTTTTTGAAGTTCTTCAATAGCTTTTTTCCGCGCGTCCCTGACAGGATATTTTCTTGCAAAAAAATCATGTTTAGTTTTAAACTGTCTCTCCAAATTTGACTTTTTTCTATGGGCCAGTTTTCTTGACAGATGATGCAGGTAGGAAGGTCACTTTGACTACTAATAAAAGCATACGACTCCGTCCAATTACGAAGGAATTCTCGATTTTCATCTTCTGTTTTTCTTTTCTTTTTAATTAAGCCATGCCGACGGCCGATTTTGAAAGCCTGAAATAATCCACTTTTATCAGTCATATACGTTAAGAATACACTTATTAAAACACCAGCCTAGGAAAGTTTATCCAAATTTCTAAGAGAAAATATCTTATGTAAGTGAAATAACCAACATAATAGTCATTTATTTAGATCCTGTTATACAATGTCGCAGTAACGCTAACCATACATTTATTTTATTCTCGTGTGGAATGAAAGAACAGGTAGGATAATTTACCATCTGGTTAGAGTGACTGTTACTTTGGCATTGTGAAACAGGGCCAGAGTGGGTGCACACCGGCGAAACTAATCGCAGCGGGTATTATTTTCTACAATCAATATTAAACACTGCGTAATGGGCACAAAGTTTAACGGAACAGAATACGACATGTTATTTGATTCTATTCCATAAAAAATTGCGCATTTTTTTCACCGATAGATGCCTCACGCTTTACTCTTATTAGTCAGTTGGTACAATTCCTTTGCGACTTTAAGTTCGGTTATTATAAAAAAGAAAAGAATAAACGGCACATAGTTAAGCACAGGTACGATTGAAAGCAAAAAATACCTACTAATTAATGTATTACATACCTGTAAAAAATAGGGTTCACGTCAGTTAAATTAACTATTTACTCAACAACCAAGAATGTAATGAAAACTGTAAACGCACGTGTGTCCAAAACAAAAGCAACAAGCCAACTGAATCGTGCGGGGCGGGGGCGGCGCGGTCAGCGCGGGCGAATGGCGTAGGTGAGGCGGCAGTGAAGATGGGCGGGATGGGAAATGAGGTAATAGGTATTTGGACGATCGCGGCCGGTTTTAGTCTGCGCGCGGGCTATGTGTCTCTTCAATATAGAATACAAATTACATTTTTTTGCGAAACTGAAAGAGCCGCAAATATTTTTCAAAGAGCCACATGCGGCTCGCGAGCCGCGGTTTGACGACCCCTGCGGTGAACCGGGTTTGATTTCCGGCGCTGTCGCTCCCAGATCTTCGCATGTGGGAATCGTGCTGGACGATGCCGCTGGATCTTCGGGTTTCCTCGGGGATCTCCCTCCCCCCTCCCGCCCTAGCAATCCGGCGCTGCTCTTTTCTCACCCCACTTCACCCTCATCGGATCTCAAGACATTGATGTTAAGAGACGCCCAAATCTCTCAACTCAACTCAGAATTAAACTGCCTCAATATATTTGTGGCGCTACTAGAATAAAATAAAATTGGTAATACTGACCTACGCTGTTAACATTTCTAGACGTTACATTGCTGTAAGTGAAAATAAAAACGTAATGTGGCAATAAATATAGCAGGCAACTCAATGTGAAACCTGGTGGATACAGATGAAATAAAAGTGTAACGAGAATACTCCATAACAATTGAATAATTTGGTAGTTATTAGGCTTAGGATTACCTATCTAATAGTAAGACATATACTGTTACGATTTTAAGTTTCCTCCTTAAACAATTGGTAATGTTACCCAAAAAGGATATTTACCAAGGGCCTGAATATTTGAATTCTGACCTTTTAACGTGTGCTAAGTACCAGTGTAACTGTTAACGTCAACGAAAGTCTCTTTTCGCTTTTCGGAACAGTGGTTGCATCTAACCTTTGTTTGAGTGGTGTAGGTATGTGTCATCTTGCAAAACAGTCCGTTGTTTTTTTTTCGTTTGAATGTATGTATGTTCTTAGTAGTTTCATTGCTTTATACCGAAGTGTTATCATTCATCGTGTACTGTAGAGAAAATAATTAAATTTGTGTTTTAAAACTAATTTTAAATTGCAACACAATAATGTGTGGGTCCTGAAACTCTTAAGGATGTCGCTATTGTGCAGCATTTATATGATATATTACTATTATAATCAACTTACACTAGAGTTAAGTTTTTTTACTTGATATAAATTTGTGTACTAATAGGCATAATTTCCCATGTTTTGAGCCTTATAAGACAAGGTAATGTACTGATAAATATCTGTTGGTCATTAATACGTAAATACTTTCCCCTGGGAAACCCTTCTGTCGTTTGAAATAGTAATTCGAATTATTAGTACAGTTGTGGAATGCACACATCTGAGTTAACTATTAATGCTAGGCTTTACCTATTAGGCAAAAATTCGTTGTTTTCATGTCATAATTCCAGTTTCAGAGGTATAACTATGTGTTATTTCCTGTTTGCAAAAAGGCGGAAATTTATTGAACATATATAAGTATTTTCTTACATTCTACAACTACCAGATAACACACAATCAAAATCAAGCACAAATTATTTAAAAACTCATAAAATGCAAATTGCCTATAATCGTACATTGTCAGTACTTACTATGAATCCGAAATTATGACGAAAAAGCGAAGAATTTGTGGAAAAGAGGCGAAGGCGAGTCTTCACTTCACTTGAGTGGAGTAGAGTGGAGGGGTTTGGGTGGCTATTAACATCGGGGTATTGAGAGCCGATAAAGATGAAGCGAGGTGAGTATGGAGCAGCGCCGGAATGCAGGGATGGGTGAAATGGAAGATCTCAGAGAAAACCCGCCGACCAGCGGTATCGTTCAACACGATTCCTACGTGCGAAAAACCGGGGGCACCACAAGAAAGCAATGTAGATAGAATTACATATTAAATCATGTTTATTTAAATAATAATTAAGTAAATATTAATGATAGAAAGTGTTTATGCTAGTGTTAAAGGTTGTTTTTCGTTTTAAAATTTGTGAATTTAGGCTATTCACGGTAAAGTGAGTATTTTTAAATGTCCTCTCATTTGGAATAACAAATAATAAATACATATAATTTTAGTCTTAGACGTTAACTTCCGAGCCTGCACACTGTGTTTATTACTTAAATAAAAATATTTATTTAAAAAGGTAGTAAAAGGATAAGAAATGACAAATTAAAAACATAACGAGGGCCACTAAAGGGCTCACTTTACAACGAACAGCCTCTAAGAAGTAATATGTGTGTGCAAATACTAATATAACTGATTTCAAGGCAAAACTGAGAACGGAAGCTTTTCGCAGCAACAGGGTTGTCAAATCCCCTACAAGGCCTCGCCCACCTTCCCTGCTCTCCCTTATCATAATGGTTCCTACGCCTCTATCCGCACTACCCCTTTCTGAAATGAGTATAGACGATTCCCGGTAAAAAGCACTTTTGAAAGCCGTTCTTATAGTCTACTTTCATGCACGTTGAGTATTCTTCCGCCTAATGTAAGATTAACATTGTCATGGGCCTCATAACTTTATTCATTCGTCGGTCAAGTGAAAGTGTGAAATTATTAGAAAACTAAATATTTAACAAGTCTGCTCGTTATCAGAAATGGTTACCTAACACTTTTTATTCCACGTTAAGACACGGAACTACTTCCCATCCATCATTACCAACTTTACTGGGCGCATATCACTCAGAGCACCCGTTAAAATATATGCAGGCAGGGGCAGTGACTTTTTTCGAAGGTTGATTTCAAAAGTGCTGACTTTACCGAGAACAGCCTATACCCAAGGTCGCTCGAATTTCCATGTATTGAAGTGCAATAAGCTGACCAGAGTGTGCACCCTGTCGCAAATTGAAGACACAAAGAGGCGCAGGGTCACTCGCAAGTGACTTAAAGCCGTTACACAACTGAAAACTTTAGCACTTGACTTTGCATCTCGACATGTGGTTTGCTATGGAACTTGACACAGTGGAACTGTCAGCGCCTAAGTCAGGCACTCTTGATTTTACGATTTCGTAAAGTTGAAACTTAAAGTCAAGCAGCTATTTTGCCGAGAATCCATTATACGTTATATGGAATGAATATTGGTTTACCGTAAGGCGATTTTTATTTCGGCATATTGAAGAAAGCTCGTAATATACTTGTCTAGTTNCTAGCAATCCGGCGCTGCTCTTTTCTCACCCCACAAGTCAAGCAGCTATTTTGCCGAGAATCCATTATACGTTATATGGAATGAATATTGGTTTACCGTAAGGCGATTTTTATTTCGGCATATTGAAGAAAGCTCGTAATATACTTGTCTAGTAAAAAAAAATGGCAAAAGAATGTTGCGTGAAGAGAACAGATGTGAAATGGTACTTATGATATACGTAAACGAGTTTTTTGCTTAAAATAAAAGTTATTAATGTAGAGCCTTTCCCTTATTTTTTAAAATACTTGCATAAAGTTCATTCCTGGGCGACTTAACGATTTACATTAAAAAATTCTCATTTTTACAAAAGTTACAGAACTGGTTTTTAGTTGTGTGACTTATAACTTAAAGTTATTACATANTAAAAAATTCTCATTTTTACAAAAGTTACAGAACTGGTTTTTAGTTGTGTGACTTATAACTTAAAGTTATTACATATTGTGTATCGATGATATCGTCAGAATAATGGAAACTTCAAAACAAATACTGACGTTGAAAATTAGCAGCAAAGTGGNTTAAAAATTCTCATTTTTACAAAAGTTACAGAACTGGTTTTTAGTTGTGTGACTTATAACTTAAAGTTATTACATACTGTGTATCGATGATATCGTCAGAATAATGGAAACTTCAAAACAAATACTGACGTTGAAAATTAGCAGCAAAGTGGNTTGTGTATCGATGATATCGTCAGAATAATGGAAACTTCAAAACAAATACTGACGTTGAAAATTAGCAGCAAAGTGGTGTCAGAAATTGTAACCCGGTAGCCGCACGTAGGTTAAGGCGGATTCTCACCCACTAACTTGGGTCTGTGGAATTTTTGCCATACTCTGGCAATACAGATTTGTATCAGGTTTTTTTTGGAACAACAGACCACAGATCATTGCCTAATGCATTTTCTGAAATCAGTATTTCTTGATAAATGTTGATTTTTGTCGACTCTGTTATCGTTTGCAAGAAATAATCTTCTGTTTTGCCTCGACAGCTGCCACCTAAAAATTAATAAGAATAGCGAAGCTGTGGCAATTGTATTAAGTTTTGGAAGCTATTATTCAGGATCTGTCGTGCGGGAAATTCCAATACTCATTCTAAAAGGGAAGCTGGGGCGAAAAATCGATAGGTCCAAGACAGCGGTTTGGAGTCAGCATTAATCTCCGTGTTTTATTCGAAGCACTTGATGTTAACGAATATTTGTTATGATCAACTCATACCTATGGTAATTACACGATTCGTAGAGCTGTATTCAAGATGTTATTACAATGGAGATTAACTTATTTACTGTAAAGTTAATCTCTATGCGGCCATTAATGAATAAAAATGGCTCTTTCTTTGAAAAATCAAACGTCGCACAGAAACTGAATTTACAAGCATTAACCACGAAAGATAACATGTACTTTCCCGAAATGATGAAAGCAGTCTTCATTATTGCAGATTTTATGAAACAAATGAGAGCGTCTTAACGTAACTGCAAACAAGGATACCCAGTTCCACCAAGTCCCAGGAATTCCTAATCCGTGGAGTGCTGGAGATGTGCGAGACATGGCAGCTGGAAGACAAAATCTAAATGATCATAATTTTTTAAAGTATATTTCAAGACTGTCCGGAATTCTTGTTTTCCACTGATTAATTTAATAAAGTTCATTTCTTGCGAAAATATGACTAGTAACTACATTTATTTAAGCAGACATATTTCGTTAATTTTTTTCAGTAAATCTTTTGACCTTCCAATGCGAACATTTCCAGCTTATCATCTGTATGTAACACCAAAACTAAAAGTATTTGTTTGGNATCTTTTGACCTTCCAATGCGAACATTTCCAGCTTATCATCTGTATGTAACACCAAAACTAAAAGTATTTGTTTGGAATTCACACTTCTTTCGGTCTTTACTCTTTCGGAATAATGTCAGTTTTTTTTTACAAATTGTAGTCTATGTAGCAATTAACCTTTTAAACGCTTCTGATTAATAATATAACCTTTATGCNTTTTTTTTTTACAAATTGTAGTCTATGTAGCAATTAACCTTTTAAACGCTTCTGATTAATAATATAACCTTTATGCTGTTAGAAGTAGCAAAATATTGCTTATTAGTTTAATTATCTGAAATACCTTAAGTTTAAAACTTGAGTCTCCCCGTCCCTGCCAGGACAAATTTTTGAGAATAATATTGTCAGTATTTCTTTCATATGTTTATAGGGGCTTATTTGTAGTTCTCTGCAAATATATGATCTATTTTAATTTTTCTTCGAAGTGTATTTTAAGCAAAAAGCAAAATTTACACTTGGCATGATTCAGAGGACGAAACAACTATTGTTGTACTGTAAACGAGTTAAAAGGGATTATCGTATTATTATGTTGTTGATAGTTGACGTTAAATAGTGGGTCGCAAAAAAATTTAATTTTCGCTGTACGGGCATTGAAATTTAACTACGTCTAAAAACACTTTTAATAATATTAACATGTGTTTTCTACCCTAAAATATTGAAACATAAATAAAACAAAAGTTTGTTTAACATGGATTGTATAAAAAAGCAACAATAATTTTAGGTGCAGCCCACAAATAAAAAAAGTACAAATACATACATATAGATAAATAAGCACATACATACATACCTACATGTACATACACATGAACGTACATTTCTACATACATAAACACAACCCATTATCACAGAAAATATTTAAATGTACACTCGTGATATTGTGCATTGCAGAAATCCACTCAATGGCGCGAATTATAGCTCATTCCTGGTTACTCCAAACTTTTCTGAAGCTTTGCTCATACAAGCAAAACTTAACCAAGTCTATAAAATTACACCNCATTCCTGGTTACTCCAAACTTTTCTGAAGCTTTGCTCATACAAGCAAAACTTAACCAAGTCTATAAAATTACACCTAACGGTAAACGCACCACATTCGTGACCACTCGGTGTAATAATATTTTATATAAGAACTATCTCTTACTAGGCGTTACCAACACACCTATTTTCTCACTCTTTTTATTCATATAAGTTATAAATGAAGTGTTGTAATTTATAGATAAAATATAAATAAAAGTTTACTTTAACCAAAATAAGGTACGTGTATGTTCTTTTATGCTAACACAAGTATACAACGCTTGTGATACATGCCCTATTAAGGAAACAACCTAAGGTGATTTTTCAAATGTTTGGTTCAAAAAGTGTACAGAAACCACGAATAAGCTGTAATTGTTTTCTAATAATACTTTCAGTCACTTGTGCAAATTTTGTTTAACTGATTAGCATTCTAGGTAAAAAAAAAAAACTTCTTGACACGTTCCGTATTAACCAGTCCACAAAGAGCACCAACACACCCACCGGATGGCGTTACCCGGAAGTNCTTTCAGTCACTTGTGCAAATTTTGTTTAACTGATTAGCATTCTAGGTAAAAAAAAAAAACTTCTTGACACGTTCCGTATTAACCAGTCCACAAAGAGCACCAACACACCCACCGGATGGCGTTACCCGGAAGTGATTTTGCATCTAGTGATGCGTTTGCGGGAGCGAAGCGCATCCTGCGAGAAAGCCAGAGCGCGCGAAATCACCCGGCAAATGACGCCGACGATGCATCATGCATNTCACGCTGACCCCTTTCGAGGACCACCTACTCCCCCCGCACTAGCACACGCAAGAGTATTGCCGAGGGGGGAGGTCCCCCTTTCTCCTCTGCGCATGCGTCAGTTTGGAGCCGCCGACAGTTCTCCACGTCCTCCCGTGTTTTCATGTTATTTATATGCCAATGCGTCTCTTCTATGTGAACTTTGTGAAACTGACAANCACACGCAAGAGTATTGCCGAGGGGGGAGGTCCCCCTTTCTCCTCTGCGCATGCGTCAGTTTGGAGCCGCCGACAGTTCTCCACGTCCTCCCGTGTTTTCATGTTATTTATATACCAATGCGTCTCTTCTATGTGAACTTTGTGAAACTGACAACTTCAAGCACGTCTCAAATCCTTACTGTCGCATAGTAGAAATGGCGTGATTGACTTAAAGGGAAGCAATCCCCACCCATTGTGGAATTTTTCTCTTTTAATCATTGTAATCAAACTTCATGATTGGATATGAAAAAGCAAAGCTTGACATGGCATAATAGGCTATTTAATATAAAATTTTTTATGTCTGTGTGGTTTAATTTATATTGTCCACTCACGGTTACTTCCTACTTTATTTGAAGCCCTGTTGAAGTTCTGCTTCCAGGATATCCCACCGCCTCCTGCAAACAAAGCTCAACAAGTCTAGAAAATTACACTGGAGGGACAACGCACCGCATTCGTGCGTCCTCAGAGTAATACTATTTTACATACGAACTATTTTTTACTTGGCGTTACAAACACACTATTTTCTCTCTGTCTATATTAACATTAATTATAAATTAATTATTTTAACTTATAGATACAATATGAGTAAAAAAATATATTTTACAAAAAATACGGTACTTTTATGTTAACACTAGTATAGAACGGTTATGATACATTAAATATTTAGTAAACAAGTAAACACGCCATATTTGGGGTAATTTTTCAAAGGTTTGTTTAAAAAAGAGAAAAGTAACGGTGAATTCAGTATATCGATATTTTCCCCATTTGGGACAGAAATTATTACATAATTAGGGGATATTTTAATACGGTTACAGATGTGAAACGAAGCACGTGAATAGTTAGAAATAGTATGTCCGAACCCACATGGGTCCTGGGTGTGGACGTGTAGATCAACCACCATCTTGGATGACCTTGACCTTTAACCTTAACCTCCATCCGTTATTTTTAATGCATTTGTGGCCATCATTTTGAGAGTCAGTGCGTCACAATTTTGTATGTCACATCATGCTATATTATTCTACATCGCCATATTCTTTCTAGAATTTTCCATTTTCCTGCTCTGTCATTCCTTCTTGCCTATTTCTCTCTCTTTTCCATTTAACTGCTCTGTCATTCCACGTTAGTATCTTCTGCTCTATCATTCCTTCTCGCATATTTCGCTCACTCCAACCGCCATCTTAGATATAATCTGCTGTTGGCTGCCATATTGAATGTCCGTAGCCCCCCATCTTGTTTCGTCTTCCACCATATTGGTTCTTATATCATCTACTAGGTGGCGCTAGTATCGGTCGCCAACTTGGAAGTTTCTTTCATTGCCTACCAGTGGCAGCATCTAGGTTCCCTCACTGTCTGCTAGGCAGAGCTTGTGTCGCTTGATGTCATCAGCTGCTAGGAGCGCTGGTGTCAGCTGGAGGCTAAGGCCGATGTTTCATGTGCTGTATGCAGAGGTGAGGAACGGTGAACTGCTGGACCTTGGATTGATACACAGACGCCCTAGTCGACTGAGCTACCAGGACATGGGTGCCAGTACAGGTCTAAATTATGTATATATATATATAAAAAAAACAACCATTTGATATATTGCTGAAAATTCGTATCATATGCATTGCCCCTGATGCCGATCAGGTTGGTGGGGTCAATTATGCCGGAAGTCCTCTTATAAGCATAGTAAGTCATAATTTCTGAACTGTTTAATATATAGCCACCAAATTCATATCAAAGGCATCACCACTGATAGCAATCAAAGTGGTACAGTCAGTTATGCCTTAAGCCTTCTTATAAGCATACTTAGTCATAATTTCCGAACTGTTTAAGATAAAGCCGCCAAGTTCATACCATAGGAATTGCCCCTCAAGTATAATTGAAGCCATATTGCATTTAATAGGAATACCTTTGACTAAAGGATTCAATAGTATATATGGAAGCCAACTATTTGCGGACTCGTCGCATAAACATTATTTGTCGCAATTGTATGCCATTTCATTAAAGTCGAGTTCTTTATAGTCATAGGTATTTTTACAACTGATATACCAATAAATGTATCAGAGGCAATGAACATTGCATTGTATATGGTTAAACGAAATAAAAGTCACGAATATTTTAGCCGTTACAAGGATTCGGCAGCTGATATTTTCCGCTGGCCTTACAAACACACTTTTTTTTTTTCATCATCCACCTTGTATTTTTCCAAGCATATTGTGTCTGGAAACCATGTAGGACACGGGTCGCTGGTGTGGACCAGAGCACTAGGGGTATACGGTATCTGGTAAGCGTCTAGGACATGGCACTCCGGTGTGGACCAGAGAATTGGTGACAATTTTATGTCTGTTCAACATCTTGTTTATGGTAACCGTCTAGGACATGGGTCTAAAGTGTGAACCAATACTAAATATCTTGGCTCAATAGCATTATATTTCAAATAAATAAAACATGGAGGCGAGAAAAATCTACACACTTAGGTATGCTGCACGACATATTTTATCCTGAGTTTGATACACTGCACGTCGCAGTTCGTCCAGAATGTAAGTAAATCATATGATATACACACTCTAGTTTGTTTGTCCTGCGGGCCAGCTCTTAAGACTTTGATATTGGAAGCCGCCCGCGTGTAGGTTAAGGTAATGATCTATTCTTCTTTGGAATTAATAATTACTCGCCTGTAATCCTCTGTAAAACCCAGCACCATGGCTAATCCATTTACGGTCTATAAAAGCAGCTTGCACCACCACAAATAATCCAGCACTTCTTTCTCTTGTTGAAAGGACATAGAGAAAATGATGGGATGCTCTTTTAGTGGTCAAAAAATTTTATTATCTATCATGACACACGGAAAGATTAAATCACGTGCAGCACTCGATACCAAGCTAAAGAATTCCTTCTCGCATATGCCCGACATGAAATACAATCTGTCGACATACACCTACCTGCCTATTTGTAACATGAAAAAATCATATCTCATTTGTCAAACGAAGAATGAGTTTGAGTGCGTAATTATTATCAGGTTTTTGACAAGTCAGGAAAATAAAGTTAAAGTGTACAAATAACCTATGTGTTAATCGTTTATTTTTATCCCTGATTATATTAGACTGCTCGAGAGTAACAACTAACACTAGTCTGAGATAAATGTACATCGAAGATGTTATTTATATTAGCATCAAATACACATTTTCGTGATGGCCGTACTCAGTGCCTTGATACATACAAGTACCTGTATGCTGTGAGGATGTAAGATTTTTAAATACATGTTCTTACATGCCGAGTATAGCTATTGGCATGGCTTTATGTAAAAATTCATTCATGATTTTATGTGAAACAAATGTGAACCCATCACTTAAAAAAATATAAAAACTTTATTTCAGCTAAAATTATACAGTCAGTTTATCATAAGAAAAAAAATTGTACAGCTACGGAACTTTTCGTGTACGCTTTACCATTAGTTAAAATAAAGGATTATTCAGTCGTGTATCTAACCTCCTTCACACTATAGTGCCAAGGGCTGCTAGCAATCATTAACTCCCGCCCCGCATCGCCGAAAGTCACTGATATAGTTAGTATATGAACATAAAATGTCTTACAAATTAATACTCTGTACCGAGCGAAAAAAATAATCAGCCGAGGGGAAAATATGTGTGCCACATCACCTCAGCATATGCATCGGCTTCGTAATAATCTAGAGACGACTATTTTTATAGTCATACAGCACTCACATATTATTCAAACAGAAGTAGAGCAACATATACTTCAGATCTCCCCAGTGTAGGTGAAAGTAATGGCTGGTGGTGAGAAGGTCACTGTCCACACGTTATTTTTACTCCCAACACGATCAAAACACATCCCTTAGGCAATAGAACCAGGCAAAAGCAACAGAGTAGGTAAGTACACAGAAACGAAATGCGGTGGTTCCTTTGATGTGGGCGAACCCATTTGCCGATTGGCTTCGCAAAGCTCTGCACAGGTCCATGTGTCTGATTAGCTACCGTGTGTAGCGAATTCGCTACTGGCGTTCCGGCACGTTACTCGTCAGTGACAGCATTTTTCTTATATGTACAGTTAGAGTTCGTTGTGTACACAGCTGTGCTGGTTTTCAGTGAGTTCTGCTTTCCATTAACTACGCATCCAATCCGAATTCATGAGTGTTGTGTTTTCATTAATACAGCATATATTTTACTGGTTAACAGATGCCTTAATTGTACGCATCGCATTAAATCGTCAAAATTCCCCAGTTTCCATATTTAGCTGAGATACTTGCCATACATCTTTCCCATATCAAACTAGTGTATGTGGGTTTATTTTAATATCAATATCGTCTTCAACATACATATTTGTTAAAGTAATATCCAGGGCAGATATACGGTATTTGTAGAATCTTTTCAAGTATTCCAATTCAACTCTCCTGCAGGCGAACTGAACTCTCTATACATATGATAAAAATAAGCAATATTTTGATTTACATTTTGTCACCAAACCTTTGAACAAACAATTTTTTCTTTTTATAAGAGAGCATTCACTGCCTATAGGAAATAGGTATGTTAGAACTATACCACCTTTTTCAGACCAACCACTTTGTAAATTCGTTTTACAAATTACTATAATATATTTGTTTGCTGTATTCACTTATTTTTCATTCTGGTAGTTCCACAACTATAAGTATTGCAGGAAGATACGCTGTTTTCTGTAAAACACATGATAATCTCAACATTTATTATATTTATTAATCAATTTGAAACTATATTCATTATTCACTTTGCAAGTACGTATATAAAATTGATTTCGAAATCTTTGTTATTATATCTTAATGAATTTTGGTTGCACACACAGGGAAATGATATTGTAATTTAAAGCAAATAGTGTTAAAGAAATGTTATTTGTATTTACAACCAGCAAACCAAAAAACACAAAACACGCACACATACGTATATGCATGCAAATATATTAGTATATTTTACATTAAATATTTAATCTGTTACAGAAAATGGTTATGCGCCGGCCCTATTGGCAGGACATACGTGAAGACGATATCATGAAACCATTTATTATTGAATTTTAATTTTTTATTTTTTTTTCAATTTATGGCTGCTGCTATTGATTTTCCTTTGTCCAATACACACAATTTTTATTTACAGCAACATGCATAATTTTGCAATAATAGTATTTAAAAAAACAAAAGAAAATTACAGCACACACAAAAAACTTTTGCCTTCTTTGAAGTATTCCATTTCAACCACCCTGCAGCCGAATTAACCTCTGCGTACAGATGATAATAAAAATATTAGTATTTTGATTCGCATATTACCACCAAACCTTTATATTATAGATGTTTTCCATTAATTACAGAGCATTTACTGTAGTACTAACATTTTATTTTTCGATATGCTTCCCACACAGAAGAAGGTTTCGCTGTCCTACTAAGACCTTGNCACTGTAGTACTAACATTTTATTTTTCGATATGCTTCCCACACAGAAGAAGGTTTCGCTGTCCTACTAAGACCTTGATTGACTTGAAACACACTCACTTGTTCGAGGCCACTCTCCGTCAGGCCATCGTATACTTGCTTTTAAAATACACGTGTTGTTATAGCGTGTGTATCATACTTGGGTTGACCAGGCTGTTGGAGTCTACCTCCTTTCTCCACAAAACCCTGCTTTTGATATACGATTCCCAAGTTGTCTGCCTAATAGTAAATAAATTACTGTATTTTATAAGCCTTCCTAATATGCGAAACAACCGAAATTCTAGTTCGAACTAGTGAAAGTATGTATTGCTGCGTTTCGTATGAGATGTTATGATATTTACTATGAATTATTTCAAGAAGCTCTTCCATACAACAATGATAAAGGATATAAAGTTTTTATTCTCAGACCAAATAGTCGGCTTCCACAAAGCAGGCAGTCTTGGACGTCGAATTAGTTGAAATTCGGAAGGAGAAACCTATGGCGAGTGCACTGACTTTGGATTCCAGTATATAGACTCTGAAGAAATATTTAACTGGAGCCAACATTTCCAGCGGATTCGACTATTTTACACGAACGCCTAAGTGAGTGAATTTTGCCTTTCCCCACTGGGCGTTTGTCGACTAATATATAAACATGGGTACTTCGTGCGAATGTACTGTATTAATTACCCACCAGCAGTAATGAACTCGGAACTTCAGAATACGGAATGTAGCAGCGAAAAGGGCCACATTGTGGTTAAAGGCTGTTCACGTTACTGTGAGCACTTTTGAAATCGAACTTTTGAAAAATGTCACCACCCCTACTTGCATATATCTTAACGAGCACACTGACTGACATGAGCCTGCAGTTAACGAAGAAAGGAAAGTAGTTCCGTGCTTAACGTAAAATTAAATGTCTTACGTAAACATTTGTGCACACTTAAATTACTCATTTTGTTATATACATTTTTTTATTTGTATACGTGGGAGAATTAAGAAATTTGTAAAATATATGCTTTTCTAATAATTCCAGAGTATGACTTTACCCATGTATGAATAAAGAGATCAGGCTCATGGCAATACTAAATTTACATATGGCGGAAAGATACATACTGCGCTTACAAGTAGATCTTTAGCAGTACTATCAAAAGTGCTCAGTTTGCCGCGAACAGCCTACAGATATGTTTTAGTATAAATTATTTTATTTTAAAAATGTAATAAGATCGTTAAAACAGTTATGTTTTCAAGGCAAATAAATACAGCATGTTAAAAACCTCTTTTTATTCTGGACTAGTAATATATTCTTTTAAGATGTAAGGCTGTTAAAATAATTTGTAGTTCCTTATAATATGATTTATAAAGACATGATATAAAAAAATAATTTTAACTTAAAACAATTTTTTTTTCGAAAGTTGAAATGTGAAAGGTGTAACATATATATTGGTGAATAATAAACTAGAAATTTTTTGTAAATGACTTTCGTTTTCGTATTTTGGTATTTATAGTCCCAGTATCAAGGTGTTACTTGCAGCAGCATTATCGCGTTGGTCTTAGAATACCAAGGTTACTCGCATTTCGTAGGTCGCGTGTTCANTTTAACTTAAAACAATTTTTTTTTCGAAAGTTGAAATGTGAAAGGTGTAACATATATATTGGTGAATAATAAACTATAAATTTTTTGTAAATGACTTTCGTTTTCGTATTTTGGTATTTATAGTCCCAGTATCAAAGTGTTACTTGCAGCAGCATTATCGCGTTGGTCTTGGAATACCAAGGTTACTCGCATTTCGTAGGTCGCGTGTTCANAGTGTTACTTGCAGCAGCATTATCGCGTTGGTCTTGGAATACCAAGGTTACTCGCATTTCGTAGGTCGCGTGTTCAGGCTCGTGTGCTGCTCGTTATTTTTCCTGTGGAAATTTCCTGTCTGGCTCGAGGTGCGTGCTGATAAATAAAATACTTTTTTGAAGATATATTTGTTTGCAACAACCACATCAAAAGTTTGAAAAAAAAAACTCTGAGGTGGAAAAAATTTGGTAAACATATAATTTATATTGAAAGGAAATATAAGTATATTGAATACTGAAATTCATGCTATAAACTAGAATGAACCACACTTTTTTATATTACTTAAAAATTCACGAAATAAAAGCATATTCTATTGCAGCGGCATAAATCCTCTAAGCATATTAATTGTAGATTTATTCAAATTATAATTATGTATATTTAAAAATAATTATAATATTAATCTTTGTAAGGGTTGTGTCGCTGCACTGACTCAGCTGCAGGCATAGCCCCTTTATTATTTTACTTTTGAAACAAGTTGATAATTGAATAATGTGTTTGCATCTAGCACGCCAATTCGCATTCATACGATAATGCTTTGAAACATATGTGGGGACTAAGGTGAAAATAATAAATTGTCTTGCTTCCAGGTCCCAAGTAACATATGTTATATTAAACATATAAAAAAACGGCAAAATAAAAAATGTATTATATATATTTTTATAATAACCAATTAGGACCTCAAACAACAGCATGGAAGGCCCCACCAGTAGTGTACAGTGTACGTATTCCAAGGCTGGCGTAAGGAATTTCAAATGGGAGTGTGCGGCTGAGGCTGCGGCTAAGAGCCGCCTACTGAGGATCGACTACGACGAGCTCGGTAGTCTTCGGCTCTACTCGGGATTGCTGGCCTACCCGAAGGAGCTCAGCGGTTACGTACAATAACCCTTCAAGCATATATGTATGTTTCTGGTAGCCATATTACTTTTTATAGGCAGAGCGTATGCCAANACGTACAATAACCCTTCAAGCATATATGTATGTTTCTGGTAGCCATATTACTTTTTATAGGCAGAGCGTATGCCAAATCGAATATCTGTGATTATTATTCGATTAAATTTTTTTTATTTGGTAGAGCAACTGCACAAAAGATGAATACGGTGTAGAATTTTTCTACCTAAAATTATCAGATTTATTAAATAAATATTAAGAAATACCTTATCGTAACTGGCAGGAAAAATATTTTATCAAAAAAAAATTAAGTAATTTTCAAACTCCTCTCTACATTGAAATTTGCGAAACCATGCAGAAATATGTCTTCCTCTCTATCCCCCTCTCTTTCCCGCTATCTTTTTTGCCAGTCTCTTTCCTTCTCCCTCTTTCTCTCTCTCTCTCTTTCCCTCTCTCTTACCATCTCTCTCTTTCTCTTTATCTTTCTTACATCTTCTCCATTCACGCAAGTTTACCATCAAATCGATATATTTTACTTTTAATATTTTCATTTATCGAGTTGCCTTTTTAAATACATGACGATAACTTGTGTGGGTTTTCAATAAGTAATGATGGCCTGAATGACACAAAAACTCAAATTGTAAATCTGTATTTACTATCCAGTTTAAAAAATTCGTTTTTTAATTTAAATATTATTTATTTATTTTTTTAATTGTGCGAAATTATACATATAATATCGCAGAAACATGTAAAATAATCTTAACTAAATGTCCAGTCCCCTCTCATGAACACTAATACACGATGCCAGAACCTGCAGATTATTCACTGTCTTGACTGTTATATAGGCATAAGTATGCTACTCAGAATTTTTTTCAATATATATGTGACCAATTCAAGCCCTTCATAAGAGTAGCAACCACATTCCCGAGTCATGTTATAATCATGGTATGAAACAGCCCTTAAACATAGTTTTATACACATATTTGGCGTTAATTAAATACCAATAGCACTAGGCCATTGAGACTTGGAATGTACGACGGTGATAAATATCTCCCATGCTCCTCTTGGAACACCAAAACATGCCAATATTTCGATCAACCCCAACCCCTTGCTCAATCCCAATCCTTCGAGCCATCCCAATCCTCTACAATCAGCTCCGCAATCAGTTTTGTAGGCGATATCTTCGTATACTTTGGCAGTATACAATCATCGAAATAGCTATTATATTACTTTTTTGTCNGAAACTATTAAAAAATATTTTTTCTATCGAACTTAGAAAAAGCTGCTGTTTGTATTCTGTGAGGGAAAGTGTTTCAGGAATATATAATAAGGGTGAAACGCTTAATGGCCTGAGTTTCCGAATCTTATTAGCGAGGTTCGTGAGCGAGTTTCTGAGATTACGTACTTGCGATATAAATATTTAAGCAATCTCCAAAGACGATTTATGGTAAAGGGACCCGATTTCAAAGCCCGAAAAAATAAAAAAATAATTTCTCTTGGACATTGAAAAAATATTTACTGATTTAACACAGTGATGGGAGGAATATATAATATAGGCGAAATGTAAGTTTTAGTAATATAATTAATATAGGGGCATACGATGTTTGCAAGTTGATTAATGGTGCGAGTTTTCTAATCTTATTAGCGCAGTTCGTACATTAGTATTAATACACAGCTCGTACCAATCTTTAAGCAATATTTAACTGTTAGGCATGGTGTAGGGACCTGAGTTTGAAGCCCGAATTTGTAAACATATTAATTTTCTCTTGGACTTAGAAAATATTCGACGGCGTTTTCCGAGTGATGGGAGAAAGTACATATGTAGTTCTGACGCATGCTGTTACCTTAGTTGATGTTCAGATGTTGAGACGTTAACATCGATTTGGGAAAATTCTCTCGCTATACAGTCAAGATGAATTGCGAATACGAAGGCCTGTCTTTGACCTCAACGATCGTGGAGCCACGACCTGCATCATCGCTACCACATTTTTGTCAGTGCCGGTTCTGCGATATATTTTTCCCTTAGGTCGAAATGCTTGGTGACCTGAGAGAACCGCCTGTACGAAGAGTCCTTTTCGCCTGATGAAGCATTAGGACATGGCACCGTGCAGTTTATGCAAGACGATACATTGAAGGAGCACATCGAGATCTGCAAGGATTCGTCTACTGAGTGCCAGCAAGTGATGTCGTCAATACCCCATGCTGCATCGGTGGGTACTGTTCGTCAGGCGATAATGATGAGACAGTTAATGCTAAAGATGGAATGAGTGCAAAAGAGTCCATTTGCGTGGAATGTACACTTGCAAGACGTTCGTGTGAAGTCGACTAACACCAAAATAATTGGTAGTCGGCTCTAAATACTGATGATGACCATGTGACTCCTACAAAGAAAAGTAAACTTGATACTGAGGATGAAACAAGAGGTGGAAACGATCATGAATACAGCATTGATGATAATGACTTTAAAGACAATGTTGATGAAGAATCTGATGAGAAGGATGATGATTCTGTCGGTGTTCCCACATATTTTACCGACGAGTTTCCTTCGACAAGTGGCGTGAAGAAGGCAGAATGTGTCAAGAACGCACTTTAAATATTTCCTGAAAACCCGAATGAACTTGTTGACAGAGACAGACATTTGATTGACCTGCAAAAACTGCGGGTATCTCTCATACATAGTTGTAGCAGTGTCATCTGTCTCTTTCTCTTTCTCTCTCTCTCTCGCAAAACTAATGGTTAAATGTATGTTATTTTAGTGGCAAGCAGAACAACAGTATTTCTAAGTAGTGTAATATGTACTGCACTTGTTGCATTGTAGACTATTTTTGAGGTCTATCCTTTTGAACATTCGCTCCAATATTATTGGCTGCGGAAACATAAGGTATTTTTTATATAATTCGGTTCGTTATTATATCGTCCTCGTGGCGCATTTGCCTGTATGTTAGTCCTTTATTATTTGTTATGTGACAGATTTTTCAAGTACAGCATGGTTTCATATATTTTACATGCGATTCCCCCGACTCTCATGTTAGGATAATGGTGTTTATTTGTATTAGCGCGTAAGTGTTTTAATGGAACCTTTGACTAAATTGTATAGCCCTTTAATTTTTCAACGTATTGCTGGTTGTCAAGGGTTACCCATGATAACGGGGCCACGAGCTGCCGGTGTTTGTTTATATGTATTTTACTGTAACGCATGACTTCGTAAATCATGCTCGCGGTGTTTTTTTTCGTGTTGGGTCAGTTATTGTGTGTTACCTATGCTAACGTGTTTTTATGTATATATTTTTGTTTGTAGCCTACTTCCAGAAGGAAAGAAAGGCTTATGAGATCACTTTCCTTTCTTTGTGTGTATTGTGTGTGTATGAATGTGTGTCTGTGTGTATGGATGTGTGTTACTGTGTGTGAATCTGTGCGTGTGTCCAGCCTTTCAATTTTTGAACGCTTCAACCTAATTTCACCAAACCTGGTACATGTAATACTAAGTAAGGACACCTGACGTTTATAGATTTTGACCACATGAGGCACCTACTTTCAAAATGGGGGCAATTTTAATATTTTGGGTGATATGTCAGTTTGAGAATTATTGAAACGGATTTAAACCAAATTTCGTATGCTGGTAAACCATTGTGTAAGCATATTATTTTGAAATTGATATTGTTGTTGGTCTACCATTTTGTAAGATAGCACCAATTTTAAAATGGCTGTCATGTACCCAATTGTAGCTTAGAATGCTATATCTTCTAAACCACGTAATCATTATTCAACTAAACTTTGTATGCAGGCAGTAGATCTTACAACTATCAAATTTATCTACATAGAGCATCTTTTTCCACAATTTCGTAAGATAACGCCTTGCGAGTACATAAAGTTGTTTTATCATATCTAGGGGAAACAATTAACAGATTTCTTCCAGATATGGCAAACAAATTGTTATGCAGCAGATGGTGTTAACTGGTATGTTTTATTTAGGCCAGGCACTTATGCACGAAATGTGGCTATATAAATATTTTATCTCAGTGTATTTTATTAACGAAACAAATTCCAACTTAACTTTGTATGCTGGCAGTCTTTATTACAACCATCAAATTTGTCTATGTAGAGCCTCATTTCTCTGCCGTTTTGTAAGATAGCCCTACCAATAAAAATAATGATTTTAACTCGTTTCTCGCGAAACAAACAACCCATTCTTACACATTTTGGCGAATAAGTTTTGCTGTGGTATGCCATAAAAATAAATGTATTTTTTTAAGTAGGGCATACTTATTTTAATAATGGTGGCTATAAAATCATTTGAGTTTTGTAGGCGATATCTTCGTATACTTTGGCAGTATACAATCATCGAAATAGCTATTATATTACTTTTTTGTCCNAGTTTTGTAGGCGATATCTTCGTATACTTTGGCAGTATACAATCATCGAAATAGCTATTATATTACTTTTTTGTCCTCCATTTGCGAATATTGCTGCATGAGACATATGGAGGTTTTTGTCATGTCTCGAGGACCAATCAACCTATTCCCACCAAATATTACCCTTAAACATTTCAAATAAATGTGTACCAAATTGTGCTCATCATAAATGCTACAGAAGGCCATGTAAACTTTCATTATTTAAATGTGTCAGACAACGGTGTTCAAAATGGCAGCTTCATAAATCCTTTAAGTAAGTTTGACATATATATTAAACAATTTAACCAAATTAAATTAAAATTTGTATCTATACAGTATACGTTAGAAGCATCGTTTATAGATCCTATTTTTCTTGCAATTTTGTATATCATCAAATAAAAAAATATAATATTTTATGTCACATCTCATGGACCAAACAACCGATTTCCATCAAATTCTTGACACAAGTAGCGCTACAATAGCCATATGAACGTATACATTTTATGTGGCTCAGTCACTTATGTTCAAAATAAAGGTCCTGTAAACATCTAAGGTTAGTAAACCCTATCATACGAAATATCAGACTGATAAAATCAGAATTTGATGCTCCGAATCCGACCTCCCTAATGAAGTGGTTTGCATGCTAGCTTTTAGTACGTGGTTTTATGGGTTCAAGTCCCAGGTAAGGTATGTATAGATATTANTGAAGTGGTTTGCATGCTAGCTTTTAGTACGTGGTTTTATGGGTTCAAGTCCCAGGTAAGGTATGTATAGATATTAATTGTCTCATTTCTATTGCACAAGTTTCTGTTTTTATTTCGGCAGTTTTTGTTTTCAAAGAGAAGTCAAGTCTTTCTTACCAACTCAGCTTTCAAGTAATTATTTAAAAATTAATTGNGCAGTTTTTGTTTTCAAAGAGAAGTCAAGTCTTTCTTACCAACTCAGCTTTCAAGTAATTATTTAAAAATTAATTGCACCCATCTTTGAGGAAAGTAGGCTCATTAGTAATATACAGACAGGATGGTGTGGACAAAGGAAGGCTAGCAGTCGACGAGGTGATCCACGTCGGCAGACACCCGTGGTCAGTGCCGGTTTAGCCACTTAGCAAGAGTTAGCAAATGCTACGGGCCCCGCGCCTCGGGGGCCTCGCTCCTTCATGCTAAAAAAAATAATCTTATCAAGTATGGTATACCACCCACCGTCCAATGGAAAGACGTAGTAGTTATTCAAAAAGTCAGCGCTGGCTACACCATATACATTTTACGAGTATATTATGTTGGAAGTTGGCAACACCACAATACTTAGAGGGGAATCCCGTAATACTGTTTTCGAGCTGTCTGCTGTTCGTATAACCCGACCATTTAGAATAGTTTTATATTGATTACCCATAAGATAGCAACTAATGGACAATTCATTTTATAAATCTACTATTACTGTCAGTCGTTTCCCTCACATTAAATTTATTTTATTTTTCTTTTGTTTGATACGAGCCATATAGAGTGAAGGTTAGTTTTTTGTTTCTGGACAATTTTTTTTACATTGTGTTGCAGTTTCGCAGTTATTACGTTTATTTTGTGTTATTGTTTTTGTTTGTTGATCACTTTGGGCTAATACAATATCAATGTATAATACTACTGTTTTACAACAGTAAAATAAGGCAAGCTATTTATTTGGTTCATAATATACTGCATCAAGTTAAAAAAAAAAANTACTGTTTTACAACAGTAAAATAAGGCAAGCTATTTATTTGGTTCATAATATACTGCATCAAGTTAAAAAAAAAAAGACATGTTTTAGGGCCGAAACTCAAAATGGCGATGCGAATTCATTATTAAACGGTTTAATTTAGNTAAAAAAAAAAAGACATGTTTTAGGGCCGAAACTCAAAATGGCGATGCGAATTCATTATTAAACGGTTTAATTTAGCTTCACAAACTTCACAATGTACAGTCAAGTGCACGTCAAGCTTGACACCACCAGTATAAGCTGGCCGGTNTTCACAAACTTCACAATGTACAGTCAAGTGCACGTCAAGCTTGACACCACCAGTATAAGCTGGCCGGTCCAAAGTTTGAAGTGTCAAGCTTGACGTGCAATTGACTGTACTTGCCTATATTTTTTTGTTTGTTTTAAATCTCGTAATCAAAATTTCACCTATTTCTCGTTAACTAATTGAGCTAAAATTTTGTAAGCAGGTATATTTTCAGTGACAATATAATATTTTGATAGCTGGATCCAACTCCTCCCCCCTGATGCTGCAGGGATACTGCCAGCAAAATCTATAACAGAGTAGACCGGCTGGTTTTAAATTACCATTATTTCATGAGGAGAGATTTCATCACTAGTTTTAAGGTTACTCCTCAGTCATGATTTTATTGTGTAATTTTTTTCTATTATATATACAGATCGATATGAGCAGCAGACCTAGAGATACGGGCAGACACTATGCTTCTGGAAGTGCAAAGCGTAAAGCAAAAAAAGGAAAAAAAAAAAAAAAAAAAAAAAAACCAATCTGTTATATCAAAGACACGTAAGCTGTCTGGGTATTTTAATGTTCCTGAATCTAAAGAAATTGGAAAAAGAAAACATAGAGGTGTCATCTCATTGTACAGATGATGACAGCACTATAGGAAATTCATTAGGATCTGTAACTATTTCCGATATAGCCACATGCACTACAAGTGATACTGCACTCGAACAGACAGCAAGTCCTCCCAATTCAGACATATCGTCTTCTAGCCAAAGAGAAGTTAAAAGCACAGCATGTCCTCTAAACCCACAAACGTCGTCTTCAAGCCAAAGAGAGGTCCAAAGCATAGCACATGCTTCCGATGTTACTACATCTTCTACATGCCAAAAACAAAACAAAAATAAAATGTACTCCAATGATATTACTGAATGGTCGAGCACCTTTGATCGAGATTATTGGATTGCGAAAGGAAGTAGCGAAGTGCAACATATGAACAGTAATTTTTTGTCTTTAGAGAAAATTTATGGCAATGAAAATAAACCACGTTCCTGTCAGAGATCATTTTTTCACATATAGACATAAACTAAAGGATAAGACTCACGTGAGAGATTTGTTGTGTTATTCAGAAACTAAAGGGAAACTTTTTTGTTTTGTTTACAAAGTTACGGATACAGACGGTTCGGCACGGTTTACGAAAGATGGATTAGATGACTGGAAGAACGTGCATATTTTGTTGAAAAGACATGAAGAAAGCACTTCGCATCGACAAGCTATAATTTCGCTGTTAGTTCGCAAAAACAAGGATGCGCGTGTCGATTCTCAACTTGTAAACCAAATAGACACCGAACAAAAATATTGGCGGACACTCATAGAACGAATTACTGTAGTTATAATTTTTTTAGCAGAACGAGGTCTTGCATTTCGGGGTAGTGATGACATTGTTGGTTCACCTCACAATGAAAATCATTTAGGTTATTTATAATTTATATCTAAATTTGACATTTTTCTGGCCGAAAATATACATATTTATGTAAATAAAGGAAAGGGACATACGCCATACTTGTCAAAAACATCATGCGAGAAATTTATTCATCTAATTGCATCAATAATACTGAATCATATTATTTGCTAAATTAAGAAATCCAAATACTATTCAGTATCATTGGATTCTACTCCAGATATATCGCATATAGACCAACTGACTCTGATAGTGCGCTATGTCCTACCATCTGGACCAGTGGAAAGGTTTGTAACATTCTTGGATATGGAAGGCCATAATGCTGAAAAACTCACTCAAAGTTGACTACATTTATTAAATGAGAATGGTATTAATATCAAAGATTGCCGAGGGCAACGTTATGCAATGCCAGAAACATGAGCGGGAAATACAGTGACTTATAAGCACGAAATAAGGAGATAAATAAGTACACGGAATACATTCCCTGCTTTGCAAATTCATTAAATTTGATTGCCAAGTGCACTGCAGAGTGTTGTACAGAAGCATCAATTTTCTTCGATATGGTTGAAAGCCTATATTCATTTTTTTTCCGCTTCAACCTATCCATGCGGTCTTTATACGAAAGCATTAAAAGATACTGGTTCAAAAATTCAAATTTTGAAAAGATTATCGGACACTGGGTGGTCTGCCCGAGCTGATGCGACGAGGGCACTTTTATGTGGTTTTACCATTATCAAACAAGTTTTAGATGGCATGTCTAATAACAAAGATCAAAAGGTAGAGTGTCCTAATCAAGCTTACGGACTATTTTCGAAAATTAATAAGTCAGAAACGGGGATAATGATTATTGCGTGAAACGAAATTCTAGAACGTTTGCAAGCGACTAACGCTTTGCTGCAGTCGTGTGATCAAGACATTAACACCGGATACACTCTTTATAAATCATTACACGGGTACGTTTAAGCAATGCATTCTACATACTCAGATATAGAGACAAAAGCCAAAACCTTAACTGGCTGTGAAGAATATCAGCAATCAACTTCAAATAAACGCAAGCGACAAACCAAGTACGGCCATTTTAGCGGTTCTACTACACTAGATGAAGTTGTAGGAAATCAAACACCTGGACAATATTATGAAATTTAGGTGTATATTGTCATAATTTATATTGTACTGTCTGCATTAGCTAAACGCATGGAAGTGTACCATCACGTGACCAGTGTATTTGGAATACTTCGGCAATTAAAATCTTAAACGGCAGAAGAAATCTTGAAAAGAACTTCAATTATCGTCAGTGCTTACCCAGACGATGTGGAAGACAGTCTGGGCAACGAACTGGTGCAGTTCGCTGAGTTGCTCAAAACATACGTGGCTGCTGCTACTGATAGCAAAAAGCACGAGGCTCTCGAACTTCAATTTTATAAATTTTTAACGGAAAATTCATTAGAATCGTGTTTCCCTAATGTAGAAATAGTGTTACACATTAACTTGAGATTGATGATCACCAACTGCAGTGGAGAACGTTCTTTTTATACATTAAGACGCATTGAATATGAGTTAAGGAACACAATGGGACAAGAACGTCTTTAATGAATATAGAAAATGATTTACTAAGAAATGTTGATTTGACTAGTGTTATCTCTAAATTTGCCCACATTAAATCACGAAAATTTTTTTGTAAATGTGCTAAAGGTTCCATACAACAACCCGAGGCTTCCGCTTACTAGGATTTTCTGTAGTGACCGAAGCAGTGCCAACCTTGGAAAACATTCTCCCCTCGCTAGGATTTGTGAGGAGTACAACGTGACAGCGCGTTCCTGCATGACTTGGGGCATATTTTTTGACTCTGCTGACATTTAAAAACAAATTTTTGACATTCTTAAAATTACGCCTACTGTTTTAGTTTTATATTTTTATGATTGTGACTATATGTATTTTATTTAATTTAATTATCTGTAACTTAGTTTGACCTACATTTTTTACCATTTTTAAATTTATAATCTTAGTTTAGTTTTTATTTAATATTGAAAATTTATTTTAATCTTAAATTTACACCTTAATTTGACATGTTTTTAGATTTTTGGTAGTCATTTTTTTTTTATATTGTAATCTTCTATTGTTTGACTAAGAGTAATGTGTTCTCCTGTTATCAAACTTTCTTGTAGTTATTTTTAATGTGAAATAAGTGTGTTGTTGGCGTCCCAAATAAATAAATTTGCTGTTTTATTTTATATCCTAAACTGTAATACCCAAAGCAAACCAAGGGCCTCTTGTTCGCATTTGCTACATGCCCCGCGCTGGCTTAATCCGGCACTGCCCATGGTAGTAGATGACGAGGATGGCGGTGTATTTGTCGTGTGTACGTGGACAATCACGTATGTGTGCTATCTCAGGTCCGACTCTCCTATATACGTCGGTAAATTTGCGATGCACTTTTATATATACCTACCTTTATTTTCTTTACATGTATGTTCGGTTGTTACTTGTTCCCGAACTTCAAAGATTTGGAAATGATATCCAAACAATCTTTAAAAAAGGGTTAATACCTACTTGTCGTTATCGCCTTGTTTGCAGTTAGGAGTAATGCCTGCGATATAAATTTGACGACTATAGCTTAAGCAGATGGTAAATTGCAGCCAACAATGCTTATAAGAGAGTTTATGGCATAATCGACCCGCCGCCATCATCGTCGTTGGGAGCGATGCCTGTGATATGAATTTGGTGTCTATAGTGTCGGCAGATGGGAAACTGTGTCCAACTATGCTTACAAGAGGGCTTAAGGCATACTTGCCCTGCCACTCTGTTCGTCGTCTCGAGCGAAGCCTATGTTATCAATTTGATGACTATTGTTTCAGCTGCTGAGAAATGGTGTACAACTATGCTTATAAGAGGGCTTAAATCATAATTGCTCACAACACCATTTATTCGTCAGGAGTTATACCTTATGTTATGAAATTGGCGACTATAGCTTCAGTGGATGGAAATGGCAACCAACTGTGCTTAAAAGAGGGCGTAAAGTATACTTAACCTTACCACTCTGTTCGTAATCAGGGGTGATGCCTATGTAATGAATTTGGTGGCTACATGATATTAAACAGTATGGAAAGTATGAATAACTATGCTTATGGGAAAGCTTAAGGCAGTATTGACCTTACCACTCTAATCGATATCAGGGGCGATGCGTGAATTTGAAGGCTGTATTTTAAACAGTTCGGAAATTACAGCTAACTATGCTTATAAGAGGGCTTACAGAATAATTAAACCTACCACCCTGATCGACATTAGAGGCAATGCCTCTGATGTGAATTTGGCAGCTGCATCTTAAATGTCTTTTATTTTTATACATACATCATTAAAACCTATACTGGCACCCATGTGCTGGTGGTTTAGTCGACAAGGGTATCGGTCTGCCAATCCAAGGTCTAGCAGTAAGCCACTCCTCACCTCCTCAGAATTTTATACTGTACTAAACCATATCACGTCAATAGAGGCGAGTGTCTGCATACAGCAATGGACCATCGCCCTTAGCCACAAGCCGACACCAGCACACCTAGCAGCCGATGACGACATCAAGCGACACTACTGCTGCTTAGTAGACAGTGGAAGAACCTACATGGTGCGCCTGACAGGCAACGAAAGATACTTCCAAGATGGCGACCGATACCAGCACCACCTAGCAGATGACATGAGAACTAATATGGCGGAAGACGAAACAATATGGCGGGTTACAGACATTTAAGATAGCAGCCAACAGCAGATGAAATCCAAGATGGCGGTTGGAGTGAGAGAAATAGGCGAGAAGGAATGATAGAGCAGGAGGTACCAAGGTAGAATGATAAAGCAGTAAAATGGAAATTTCTAAAAAGAAGATGGCAGTATGGAATGATGGAGCATGAGGCTACATACAATATTTAGGCATACTGGCTCCCAATATGGTGGCCATGATGTCATTCTAAATGGTGAATGTAGGTCAAGATCATCCGAGATGGCAGTTCCATGATGGCGGTCTGTCCTCTGGTTCTCTGACAGATGACTTGTGTGCTCGATCATATACCAAATAATACTACTGACTTGTAAACATTAATATATATTTCTATATAGCCTAACTGTTGAAACGTTATTTGTCTCTTGCTAAGCTTAATTTTAAAAATATAATTTGGAGATTAAGTTATGAATGGATGTGAGTAAATTCCAAGATGGTGCGGATACCACCTCTTCAAAACGCATGTGTGATACCAGAGAGCAGAGGCGAAATTGCGTGGTGGTTCCTCAGATGTGAGAGTACCCGTTCCCTGAGTGGATGCGCGGCGCTCTGGGAACATGCCTTGTGTCTGGCTGGCTGCTGCGTCTTGCGAATTGTTGGCTGCGTTGCCGGCTGGAAAGCAGGTTACTAGGCGGTGAGTGGCAAAAGACAATCTTGCATTTTGCTGGGCTACTGACGCCAGTTTGTTGGGGTGTGTGACTGGAGTATTAGTGAGCACTCCGTGATGTCTGACTAGCTACGCCGTCCTAAGGAAGACTTCAGATTTCCTGTTGGTGCAACGACACTAAGTTTATCTGTGAGTACTGGAAGCATAAATTCTGCCTCCATTTTTTTCCCCTATATTTTTAAAACACTAAAACCATTTCCGGATCGAAATAGGTTCCGGGCTGAGTTGACAGGTTATGGTCGACTCTCAACAGCGAGGTCTTAAAAGGCGATGACGGTAAAACGAGGTGGCTATGTAGTAACGCCGGATTGCAAGGGAGTTGGGGGAAACGCGAGATCCCCGAGAGAACCCGTCGACCAGCAGCATCGTCCGGTACGATTCCCACACGCGAAAATCCAGCAATGACGCCACTGGGAATCGAACCCGCTTCGCCTTGGTGTCAACGGTCCAGGACATGCGGTTGCCATCCCGCATAGGTTCTCGAGCCTCGCCGAGTAGCTTAGTAGGGTCGCTGGAATGATCAAAAGAGACTGAGCCTGCATGTTAATTATTTATCTTGCATTTTATTGTAAAGTCCATTCACGGTTACTTCCAACTTTTCTGAAGCCCTGCTGAAGTTCTACTTTCAGCATATTCCTCCGCCTCGTGCAAACAAAGCTTAACTAAGACTATAAAGTTACACCACAGGAACGACACACCGCGTTCATGCGCACTCAGTTTAATTACATTTTTCATAAGAAATATTTCTTACTAGGTATTACCAACACACCTTTTTTCTCGCTGTCTTATTCATATTAGTTATAAATTAAATATTGTAATTTATAAGTAAAATATAAGTAAAAGTTTAAATTAGCGAAAATTAAAGTATTATCAACAGACATGTTTTCTCACTGTCTTATTCATATTAACTACAAAGTAGATATTATAATTTATAGTTAAAATACAAGTAAAAGTTTAAATTACCAAAAAATAACGTATTTTTACTTAAACAGAAGTGCAAAACACGTGTGATACATGTAATATTTAGGAAATAACCAAACACAAAATACTGGGGTGCGTTTTCAAAGGTTAGGTTCAAAAAGTGTGAAAAAATTGTGAATACATTATAATGAAAGTGCTGGCTTAGTGTTTGCGTCTTTTGCTTTCCGTTAAATTGAACATAACAAAATTGAGGTGTCGCTATGTTGGAGACAGACCCGTGGGTTTTACGCGAGTAAGTTTACATTAGCGGGTAGTATTTTCTTTGGGATATAGAAATGAAATGAAAGTAACGAAATTATTACATGGGTTATATGTCATTAGTACGTCAGACCTAAACGCGATATTTCGTATGGCTTAAAAAGTCAGAGTGTTAGCACATCGGAGTCGCGAGTTATACTGCCCGAAAGTTTTCGCCCACGCCCAAAATTGCCACCATTCGCCGCGGGCCCCCACCCATGCCTCGCGCATCCGCGGTGCCAACTAAAGGCCGTGCTCGCATCGTAGTCATGATCGCGATCGAAGGAGACCACATATATTTCAGTATTGTTATTAGTCACAAAGTTATAG
The DNA here is from genome assembly GCA_002778355.1 of Clitarchus hookeri. NCBI lineage: Eukaryota > Metazoa > Arthropoda > Insecta > Phasmatodea > Phasmatidae > Clitarchus > Clitarchus hookeri. Next base: position 28,291 of record NQII01003240.1, on the reverse strand, counting down.
CGTCGGAATTGATCACGCGACAAAAGTTATATCGCAGTTTCCGTCCCGGTATCCCACGCGTCGGTCTGATTTTAAACACGTATTAACATAAAAAAAATGGACGCTCATTATTCCTTATTTTTTTCGTATCGTGTGAAGTTATGTATGAAATAAGACGCAACATTGTTTAGTCACAAGACAGAAATAAATTTAATGATGTGACTGAATCTGGTTGTAAACTCGCTGAGCATAAGCTCTGTGGAGCTCTGGGGCCCAGCCTCACATCTGAGTGGTTCTAGCACAAGATATTGAGAAATTTTAAAATCGGGAATGTTGTTGCTACTGCTTTTCACAAAACTTCAGTAATATGAAGTAACGTACCTTATTTTCCTGATAATATGTCCACTTTTGTTTAAGAAGAGCTGAAATATTGCAGCCAATTTTACAAATTTATATTATTTTTTCTTTTTCTTCACCGACATTTACATGTAAACGGCAAGTGCAAATATGGCCCATCTTGGTTTTTTAATAAACTATAATTATTAAAATTATATTGAGACCGAATTACGTAATCATATACGCAATTTCTGTACACGAATATGGGCAATGTGTGTTATGTATCATTCATAAGTCTTTCCTTCATTTTTCCTTACATCTATTTTTGACTACTTTCCAATAGAAAGGGTGGGTGTGTCCCACTAAAAAGTTTTGAAACCGTCTACCGTTTTTCACCAAACTCTCTTCTTACTTATAATACTTAGCAAACTTTCATAACTTTTCGATCATAACAAATGCTTATTTTAGAAATGGCGGCAGTTTACAATTTTTGTGTAGTACGCCATAAACTCACTCTCATGGAAACAGCTGCACCCAGATGAAAACTTCTAAACATTACTCTCTCCTGGTGGTCTTTCTGAATCGTTTACCGCAGCCTACCCTGCACGTATTGTGTTCTCATTATGTTCCAAATGCTCCAAAACACCACAACCAGAGTGCGTCGCCACGCTCCAGCTGGCGGGCAACTCGACGGAACGATCATCCACCCTTGCGTAGTGCAATGATTCGCCCTTTCTCAAACTCTGTTAGTTGTTCATGCCTGCGTCGACTGCGTCGCCGAGGCATGTTATACACTCACTGACTTTCGCTCCATATTACTCATAGTTTCGTCCTACGACCGTTCAGAGGGATCACGCCCCAACCATCTTGGATGTTCACTATTTTTGCCATAATTTAAATATAATAATGTTTAACGAAATTTTTTGCACGGCATGATATAAATTATATATTATAAAATTTTATGAAACTATTACCACTCTACCACATTCATTAATTTTTGACTAAAGACTACCGGCAAGAAATAAGTACATTTTACTAGCAAGAAGTTAGAGAAATGATCGTGTCAAAAATAGTTTAGCAATACATGTTTTATAACATGCGCAAAGCAGTGTGCTATGCCACGTCGACGCCCAAAATAAAATATAAAATCTGTGTTGCAAGTTACAGCGAAAATTCCGTAAATCCTAAATGGCGGGGGTGATCCCCCTTAACGTTACCAGAGTCGTGACTGTGCTGGCACCCCCCTGGCGGCGGTTCTATGTCACCAATATCTTCCAAACTCAAATAAGTTGCAGTATTACCCGCTATGACGCTGTACGCCAACTTTCGCCCCTTTTGTATATTTAGTTCTGGGTGGGAAAGTTTTTATGAAGTTAGTGTCTCGGGAACCAGTCAAACTATTTGAACATATTAGTGTGTGGATAACACAAACGGCAAGCATTTAATTCGGAAACAAGTTTTCTCATTCATTCGTCATTCTGAAAAATAGCAATGGCACCACCTAGAAAGTGAAACTATTACTTCTTACGTCTCGGAAATCATTGAAGCTGTTGCCATCAAATCTGGCATTCAATTATACCTACGTCAAGTTACTCCAAATGTACATAATTTTTGTATATTAGGCACGTATCAGTCATGATAATTTTTCATTTTTTATTTAGGATAGTATTAACTAGAATTTATTATTAATTATATATTTCAGAAACTATCGAAATTAGTTTAAACAAATTAACGCACCAATTTTTTTTTTGCTGCAGATAGCATGTACTTTCTGTGGATATATTACACATTTTCAAAATGGCTGCCTTTCTGCAGTTACCATTACTGCAGCATATAGCATTTGTGGGACAATCAAACCTATTTCAACCCAACCCTGCCGGCCAGCAGTTCATAAAATGTGCACTAAATACATACATTGATAAATTCTCTGCTGTTGCATGTTTTAAAATATTATTTAAAATTTAAGCTTTAGCGTCATATATTAGTTATTTCTGAAGTTTCCTCTATTAGATGTTGCATACAAGAGTACTGTGGAAATACACATACAATTCTTATAATGTAGCCTTTTTTATTTTCAAAGCGATCGTAGTTCTACTTTATTGCTAGGCATATTTGTCATACTGTGGTGCCACTAAACTGACTTAACTTAGAATTAATCAGTTCAACTCATACCTGGTTTGCTTAAGTAGCTACTGTGTGCACTAAAATCACTCAGTAATTAATGGCCACAATCGTACGCCGTTTTGGATGGTTATGAAAGTTGTCTGCTTATAAAGAAACAATCTACTTGTTATTAAATGTGCTAACCAGTCGTAACAGTACATTTTATTTAGGAGGTTTGTAATCGCACTTATTGAGAGGCTGAATTAGGCATTTGTGTGGAACGGCGATGGAATACCACTTCATAAAACTTCCTGAACCTTCACAGTGCTATTCAGATACGATAACGCATAAACGAGAAAAAGAAGAGTTTCTTTCTGTCATCTGACTGTTACGTCACACAGACCAGGCAGTTGTCACGCTTAATATGCCTTTGATTTCCCATGTGACACTAGTCGGAAATTATTTTCTTTGCCTGCTGCTTCAAATGTCAAACATGTTTATTGTAAATAATTTGATAACAATATTTCATATAGTAAAATTTTAATTTTTTATAACTCCTTTATATAATATATATAATATATCACTTTATTTGGTAAAAACTATGACTAACTTTAAGAAAACATATTTTACTCCGGTAAAAAGTAGTTGATCTAGGTTTTAAAATATACATAGATTATTAAGCGTTTTTAGAAAAAAATTCGTGTCAAAGATTAGCATTCATTAAACTTTCAGGCGTATTTTTTAAATATGCATGTGAACGGACGAAATACCGTTATGTATATGAAAGATGTGATTAAGTTAGCTTTAAATGCATTACGTCAGTCTCCATTTTACTTCCACGGTTCATTAACACTCCCTGATTATAAGAGTCGTCATTAAAATGGGACCGATACCAATGGGTCACTCCATTTGTATTTTACTAGTTAATACGTGGGGAACGCCCAACGACTCGATGGGCTTTCGCTTGTGTGGTACGTAATGTGACCGTTCGCCCAGACTAATCGAACAGTGGTCACTATAGACCTCGGTCGCCGCTGCAGCGTATTCGCACCAGATGCAACGACGATGATGGAGGTGTAACGCAATTATACACTCGCGGCAAAGCGAACTCGCCTCTTGGGAGAATGTTTGGCTGCAGATGTGTTCGAAATAACCGACACAAGCAAAAACCCTCTCTCCCTCTCTTTCTCTCACTCTCTCTCTCTCTCAAACAAACACACCATCTCTCGGTTCCTGCAGATTTTTCTACCCGTAACTACTCGCCTCCCACCAACGCAAACCGGGTTCGGTTCTCGGCAGGGTCGCCCCAGGATTTTCGCACTGGGAATCGTGACTGACGATGCCGCTGGTCAGCGGATATTCTCGGGGATCTCCCGTTTCCCAGGCCCTTGCACTCCAACGCTGCTCCTTACTCACCTCGTTTCGCCCTCATTTCTCTCAAGACCTCGATGTTTACAGCCGCCCAAATCTCTTCACGCGCTCATTATACGCGGAGCAACTCCACACTGGTACTATCTCGCTTCTGAAACTGAATCGGCGATGTGCTTACTTCGCAGCACCTTCAGTGACTTTACTATCCTGTAGCGATTTATTCTACAATCTTATCAGTGCATCCATCCCTCCACGATTCCTGATTTAAGAGAAACGTGTTCCTAACACACCAGGTATAAACACGTGTTCTTGTTAACTGTTAATATTTAAGTACCACAAGTTATATGTAGGCTTCTCGCAGTTAACTGAGCACTTTTGAATGACCTGCTTGCAATCTACTTCTTGGATTTTATTGTATCATCATTCTGCCGTGTGTAAATTTAACATTGCAATGGGCCTGATCACTTTATTCATGCGTCGATCATTTAAAACTGTGAAATTGTTAGAAACGTAAATGTTTTGCAAATTATCCAATCCTAACATCTAATTGCCTTCAAAACAAGAAAGAAAACAAAATAATTTAATTATCAATAAATGTTTATCTAACACTTTTTATTAAAAGTTAACCATGTTGGACCCCAAGAAATTAATAATTTTAGTTTTGTACCGAACATTATTCAACTTGTACACATCATATGTAATTACATTTTCCTCGAAAAAAAAAATTTAAATATTATTTTTTTAATATTTTGAGGTCAAATTCAAATTTCTTCTGTTTTGCTGCAGCCATAATAACAAATAGTCAGTTGTAGAAATGAAAAATTTACAAAGTAAACTAATGCCATGGGCTACCGTCCAACATATATGTAATCATGAATGTGTAATTACATATATGTGATCACATTTAAAAAAATGGTTAAAATAATGAAAAAAATTATTTTTATTTAACAATAGTGAGAAATCGCGTTTGTAAAAAGTAAGGACTGCAGCAGAAGCTTTTAAAACACTGTGGTTTAATGTTTTCAAAAGGCAAGCATCTTGGGCGCAAGCATCCAGACACACACGAACACAAACTTTTTAAACTGCAGCTTATTGTAATAAAATCCCGCGGTGAAATTGATTTAACATGTTTATCGTCACCTATTTTCTGCCTGTTTTTTATTAATAATTGTAACGCCTTTCCCTCACATCTAAAATGACATTAACATTTATGTCCATCCGGAATTCTAAAATCGAATATATCAAGTTGGCCCATTTCGAAAAACTTGGCGATCATAAATTTTTTCTTGTGTAACTTACAACTTTTAATTATGTTTTCAAGTTATGTAAGATTCTTTAAGAATACAAATAGCCTAACCATACTATTCCTAGCTTTCATTTGATATAGTAAATGCTTGTGAGAAGTGTTCCTGTTAATTAATTAAAATTTATCTTAACATTCTTTTTACTAAGTTTTTAATAAACAGGGATCCCCAAATATTAAGAAAAAAGTAACTTTTATATCAGTTGCATTATGTTTTTGTACTGGTTCTTTTTATAAACACACGCCATATACACAAACATACTTTACGAAATCCCTCAAAGGCAGAGTGCATAAAGTGTGTGTGTGTGCGTATATTACGTATGTAAATAAAGCAACTGAAACCATTTCATTTTATCCAGTTTACTTTATTTGCGCGTTGTTTGATAAAACCGGCTTTAATTTCACATATAAATAAATAAAAGAGCATGGGAATAGTATGCTCTGGACTAATGTTGTTTGGACATGCAGATCACGTGTGAAATTCACGGGACTCACATGTGTTGCGATTTTGATGACAGGCTCTGTACCTCCCTAGCGGGCAGCTGAAGCACTATTTGGACAGATTTATGAAGGGTGGAAGGTACGTGATGGGTGTCCGTTGTTTATTTACATCCATCGACGGAATATGTATATATATATATATATATATATATATATATATATATATATATATANTATATATATATATATATATATATATATATATATATATATATATATGGCGGCAATGCAAACACACGCACGTAGCACATGGTATATTTGTCACTCGGGACGTCATGTTTTATATTTTAGGAATAACTACAAATCAGTCGTCGTTTCATTGTCACTATAAATAAAAACAGTATACGTTTTGCTCTTATAAATATCACGTGATGGATTAAAAGATATGAAAGCAAACATCGCGTCGGTAGCAATTTTGGAAAACTCGTAGCCCGTTTTATACTGCAACTATTTTATCTGCATTTACCAGCACAGATCATGTGTTGCGTAAGTAGCAGCTACACGATTTCATTTACACAGGCAGAAAATAGTGCACAGTTAGAAAAATGTGACCACTTATAGACTCATAAGAATGTAACAACTATAAAATAAGGTGCAGCTCACGTTGTGTGCTGCTCCGATCATTTCAACGCGACCCATGTCGATATAATCTACTTCCCTGATAATAAACGTGTTGTGGTTTGAAGAAAAATTAAAATCTGCCTACATAACAGATATAGTTATTAGGTTCATTAAATCATAAATGTCCACGACCACACAATATAGTTATTAGGTTCATTAAATCATTAATGTCCATGACCACACAATATTAAATAGCTTACAATATGGCTTGTTTACACACCATGGTCCATGTGGTAGCAGGTTCTTATTCGCTATCTGAAGGTCGTAATTTTGATCGCATACAACTGCACGGAAGTGAATTTTCATGAAATTATTTGTCGCCCCCGTTCCAAAAGAATTCCGCTTCATATCTTTGACATATATGTTTCTAATTATCAACCCATTAGGTTATCGATATATGTATGAAGCGGCTATGCGAAGAGTTGACTTGTCGTTTACCCATTAAATGTAATTTAGGTATCGCCATTATTTGGAAAGCCAACTGCACGGTTAATATCCAACTTCCTCCCCCACAGCATGACTGGTTCCTGAATCGTTTTGAGTTTCCGCATACCGATGCGCCTTTCTGGTTGAAGAAGCTGAAGAAAAAAGTGGTAGAGATTTCTTGCTAGGGTTTTGGTTATGGTTATATTATTGTTAGGCGCTCGCTACTTTGCATCGCTTCCCTTGACCCGTCCCGCGCGAGCGAGCGAAAGAGAACAGAACAGTAACGCGAGAAGTCCACGGCGATTTACAAAAGCAAGCCGCCGCATCCCACCGCGTCAAGCCGCCTATCACGACTCGTGCGCTCCTGACCTTCGACGGATCGAATTTCTCAGGTTAACAACGAAAGAATGTTCTTGTCAATACTCTAGCCTCTCTCGGCGTAACTCAGGGTGCGGGGAATCTTCTATACCGGACCGGCGAGACTATTAAAGCCGCGACGGCCCTCCAAGCGGACAGTCAAAGTTGAGAGTTTGGAAGATTGTGCGACCTTAAGCGACAGGTGTGTGAAGACCAGCGGAGCGACGGGGTGTGACCAGTTGGAAGTGAAGTTTGCAGACTGCGGACATCGGTGCAGTGGAGAGAGAGAGAGAGAGAGAGAGAGAGAGAGAAAGAGAGAGCGTACCGGAGGGACTACTGAACTGGATGCGTGAGTGTAAGGAATTTGGAATGATGGCAACAAGACGGACTGAACATGTTTAAATAATGAGTGTGAATTATGTGACAATAACCAAAATAGATACATTGAGGTGTTTAATTACAATTGAGATAGACATCAAATATTGAGCTCACTGAGAATAACAAGAGTAACAGGGGATATAGATAGTTTAGTGTTGTAAATAATAACTGTATGAATATATTAAAAATCAAATTTAGTGCTTTTATTTTTATTAAGACCTCCGTCTTTCACAAACTCGGATACGCCCCTCTGGTTTCTTGTAACAGTGTATTTACCCACTTTTCCAAAGCTTGGGCATGCGAGGACGATAACTTCGAGTTTCCGCATGCAAATGAGAACGCTAATTGCTACAAAAGGTATTGTTTAAAATTTTTGTTGAAATGAAAGTAACGCTAATGTGTTATTGAGATTTTCGTTTAGTTATTACAACCTATGATATATATTGGATTTATTAGTCGTTCACAAGTAAATATTCTAGCTTGTCCTTATGTAGAGCTGCAAGTTTCTTGTGCTAATAAAACTTAAATAAATGTTAACACAATAAAAATAGTTAGTCTCAGTGCTTAGAAGGAAAGCGTATTTTACAACGATGCAAGGCCCTATCTGACTGCTGTTTTTCTCAGCCCAACATTCATAAATATCATATTGATTTAGGCTGGTTAAGCTCAATACACACCGTAAGTAATTCTATACTCAGTTCCGTACTCGAACAAGTGGTGGGGTCTGCGTTGGTCCGACCACACACTTCCCACCATGGCGAAGCGAGTTCGATTCCCGGCGGGAGGCCAACCTTGATTTTTGTATGCAGGTAACGCGGCATACCAACCAGGAGGTTTTTTTTTCTGGGAACTACCGTTTCCCCCACCACCGCAATCCCTCGCTACTCCATCTTTGCCTCATTTGATCATATCGGTGCTTAAGACATCAACAGTTGAGCGCCGTGAAAATCACACATGCAGGCACTTGAACTAACGGTATTGCGACCACACGAATGTCAAATGTTACCATATCAGCGATAATTACATACTTATTTAACATGTACTTGCCGTTCACGGCAAAGTGGACACTTTTGAAATAAAACTTAGAAAAATGTCACTGCACGTAAACAGCATATGTGCTACCGTACACGATGACATGTTGGTTTCTAGTTAATGGTTCCGCCTGCCTGGCACTTGAACTTCGCCGCAGTGTGCTTGAAACCCTAGTTTTGTTACGAAACTATTGAACATGCATCCAGTATGTTATCCTGAGAAATAACATCATACCCGAAACAAGAACGGGATGGTACTTTTATGTTACCAAGCATGCTGTAAATATAATTTTAGAACCCTCCAATATAGTTAAAAACGGCTTATTGAGACTACCGTAACTTAAAACACATTATCCGGAAACGAGACAAACTACGTTAGGACCATATATTTAACTTATCTACAGAGTTTTCATCGTCAAAATGATAGTGTCACCGCTGAAAGTCCCATAGGTTCACGCAGCACTACGAGAACACTGCACGTCAGTTCAGAGCCCTGTGCGTAGCGGCGATGGCGCTATTGCAGCGCGTGTCAGTGTAACCCTTATAGCTCCCGCGTTTCTCGGCCAAAAAAGGAGAAAAACGTTGCAGACAGGCGAGCCCCTTAAGTTGGCAACGAATTAATTGAAATAGTTCAAAACCTTGACGTTGTATTGCATGTGTCATTTTTACATTTTAGGCCAATCAAGTTGTTGTTCTTTTGTAAACATTGTAGTACAACACATTTAGGTTCATAGCAATTTCACATTTTCATTTGACTGACGCGTGAATAAAGTTATGAGACTCATAGTAATGTAAACAATACATATGGTGGAAGGCAAATAAATGAGGCGGAAAGTAAATCTTAATCAGGGATACCAAAAAAAACTCACTTCATCGTAAACAGCCATTAGGACCTATCATGTTTTTCATAGCAGTTGTTCACGTGTGCATACATAGAAAACGCCTCGCAAAGAAAAAACGGAAATTCTTGCTGTTTGCCTGCTATCGACATACAACAAAGACGGATGGCTGTTGCCGTAAACAAAAACAAAGCAATACGGAACAAAAATTTTCATTTTTCTGATAACTTATTTTTTTTTCTTTCTTCAATCGCGTTGGTAATTTCACAGTATGGTATACGAAAATATTGAAGCCAAATTGATGACAATTTATTTTCTCCCTTCTGTGCCATAAATAGTTGGAAAACTTTGATAGATTTTGTTTGCGTTCATAGCTATGTTGCCGAATAACGTGCTTAAAATTGTGTGGTATATCTTTATTACTCTAAAACTTGTGGATTTAAGTAGAGAATTGTAAATATCGTAAATTTAAATGGTTAAATTTGCTCCGAATCATTTGATTTGGCTGCAAATCTGCTGAGATTACTACATGCGGCATTCACTTATTTAAGAGTGATTTCTACAGATTTCCAATGAGTTGCACTGATATGGTACCACAACATCAGTGCATCCGACTGATTCGACGGCAAAGGCTCAATAACTGAATTTTCAGAAAGAATAATTTAAGTGGCCAAAATCACTATAGTCTATTTACGGTTTCTTCACACGTTTTGAATCAAACCTTTGAAAAATCGCCCCATATATGACGTGTTTGGCTGTTTTCTAGATACTTCATGTATCACAAGCGTTTTATACGCGTGTTAAAATAAGTGCGTCTTATTTTTGATTAAATTGCATTTTTACTTACATTTTATCAATAAAATGCAACGTTTCATTTATAATTGATATGAATAAAACACAGAGAGAAAATAGTTGTGTTGGTAATGCCTAGTAATAAACAGTTCACATGCGAGATATTGTTGCACTGAGTGCGTACGAATGCGGTGCGTTGCCCTTTGGTGTAATTTTCTAGGCGTGGATAAGCTTTGTTTGCATGAGTTGGAGGAATATCCTGATTGTGTGGGCTTCGTGCCCACGGAGGAAGAAAGTTTCGCCAAAAAATCTTTGATAACGGCTGTTCACATTAAAGTGAGCACTTTTAAAGCCCTGGTTACTTTTTTTTTTCAACCACTATATATACTTCCGCCACTTGTTAATAAAAAGCACTGCTACGTGAGTAATATACACTCAAATCCAAAAGTTCAAGGCCATAATTAACTATATTTATTGGTTATTATTTCTGATGAGACTGCCTCAATAAGTGCTCACTAGTCCATGAACAGCTTATGCACGACTCTTTGCTGCGGCCAACTGAGAGAAAAGAGCTTTGCCCCCTCGTTACCGCAAACAAGAAAACTTTTCTACGTGCACGCCAGAACGTCAGCATTCCTTTCTTATCACGGACGTTGTGCTGTTCCTTTTTTTTTCTTCCCGTAACGCCGTGTTGGCAAGGACGCCAAGCCGCTGTTCGTTTGAGCGTTTCAAATTACGCGCACCAAGTCGGTCAAGCAGTTCAAAGCTCAGTTAGCGGGTCCAACTGTCTTAAGCAGCTCTGCATTTAAGCATGACGTGAAACCCTAACTTTAACTCATTTCCTCGCCTTCCGACTAGACACTCTTCTGAGAGAGTACGCGTGACGTATTTCCTAAGTACTGACAAGACACCTGTGTAACTGCCACAAGCAGAAAAAAAAAAAGGTGTGCGAAACTTGACACACTTGTCGTGAAAAAATTATAGAAAGATAATCGTTGTACACAGTCTATCTCTCTTGATGGGTGGGACGAAATTAAATTGTACTGCATATTTGTGCTATGGCGTCAATAAGCATTTCTCTCTTAAAGCCCTCGCCCATACATTACGTTTTCACTCTGCTTGCTATAAGGCTGTCCACCATAAAGTGAGCACTTTTGAGTCCCTAGTTACTTTGAATCCTTTAACCACCGTTTAAAATAAATATTGCCGTTCAAGTATTAAACACAGTGTGCATATTCCACTGCAATCGGAAGTGAACGTCTAAGGCTAATACAAAATATATTGATTGAATATCGTTCCAAATGAGAGGGTTTTCAATAGTGCTCACTTTACCATGGATAATCTATAGTTGAAAACCTATTGAGTATACTTCCTACTTGGCTGATTCGAGTTACCTGCGACAAACATTGATAACAAAGAAACAAATGAGCACAATTACGAGTGTAGCTGAAGACTTACAAAATACATTTAATTTTTGAGAGCTATTCTTATTTAAAATATGGCTAAACACGTTAACTGCAGCGTACANTCAGTGTAACCCTTATAGCTCCCGCGTTTCTCGGCCAAAAAAGGAGAAAAACGTTGCAGACAGGCGAGCCCCTTAAAATGGCAACGAATTAATTGAAATAGTTCAAAACCTTGACGTTGTATTGCATGTGTCAGTTTTACATTTTAGGCCAATCAAGTTGTTGTTCTTTTGTAAACATTGTAGTACAACACATTTAGGTTCATAGCAATTTCACATTTTCATTTGACTGACGCGTGAATAAAGTTATGAGACTCATAGTAATGTAAACAATACATATGGTGGAAGGCAAATAAATGAGGCGGAAAGTAAATCTTAATCAGGGATACCAAAAAAAACTCACTTCATCGTAAACAGCCATTAGGACCTATCATGTTTTTCATAGCAGTTGTTCACGTGTGCATACATAGAAAACGCCTCGCAAAGAAAAAACGGAAATTCTTGCTGTTTGCCTGCTATCGACATACAACAAAGACGGATGGCTGTTGCCGTAAAAAAAAACAAAGCAATACGGAACAAAAATGTTCATTTTTCTGATAACTAATTTTTTTTCTTTCTTTAATCGCGTTAGTAATTTCACAGTATGGTATACGAAAATATTGAAGCCAAATTGATGACAATTTATTTTCTCCCTTCTGTGCCATAAATAGTTGGAAAACTTTGATAGATTTTGTTTGCGTTCATAGCTATGTTGCCGAATAACGTGCTTAAAATTGTGTGGTATATCTTTATTACTCTAAAACTTGTGGATTTAAGTAGAGAATTGTAAATATCGTAAATTTAAATGGTTAAATTTGCTCCGAATCATTTGATTTGGCTGCAAATCTGCTGAGATTACTACATGCGGCATTCACTTATTTAAGAGTGATTTCTACAGATTTCCAATGAGTTGCACTGATATGGTACCACAACATCAGTGCATCCGACTGATTCGACGGCAAAGGCTCAATAACTGAATTTTCAGAAAGAATAATTTAAGTGGCCAAAATCACTATAGTCTATTTACGGTTTCTTCACACGTTTTGAATCAAACCTTTGAAAAATCGCCCCATATATGACGTGTTTGGCTGTTTTCTAGATACTTCATGTATCACAAGCGTTTTATACGCGTGTTAAAATAAGTGCGTCTTATTTTTGATTAAATTGCATTTTTACTTACATTTTATCAATAAAATGCAACGTTTCATTTATAATTGATATGAATAAAACACAGAGAGAAAATAGTTGTGTTGGTAATGCCTAGTAATAAACAGTTCACATGCGAGATATTGTTGCACTGAGTGCATACGAATGAGGTGCGTTGCCCTTTGGTGTAATTTTCTAGGCGTGGATAAGCTTTGTTTGCATGAGTCGGAGGAATATCCTGATTGTGTGGGCTTCGTGCCCACGGAGGAAGAAAGTTTCGCCAAAAAATCTTTGATAACGGCTGTTCACATTAAAGTGAGCACTTTTAAAGCCCTGGTTACTTTTTTTTTTCAACCACTATATATACTTCCGCCACTTGTTAATAAAAAGCACTGCTACGTGAGTAATATACACTCAAAACCAAAAGTTCAAGGCCATAATTAACTATATTTATTGGTTATTATTTCTGATGAGACTGCCTCAATAAGTGCTCACTAGTCCATGAACAGCTTATACACGACTCTTTGCTGCGGCCAACTGAGAGAAAAGAGCTTTACCGCCTCGTTACCGCAAACAAGAAAACTTTTCTACGTGCACGCCAGAACGTCAGCATTCCTTTCTTATCACGGACGTTGTGCTGTTCCTTTTTTTTTCTTCCCGTAACGCCGTGTTGGCAAGGACGCCAAGCCGCTGTTCGTTTGAGCGTTCCAAATTACGCGCACCAAGTCGGTCAAGCAGTTCAAAGCTCAGTTAGCGGGTCCAACTGTCTTTAGCAGTTCTGCATTTAAGCATGACGTGAAACCCTAACTTTAACTCATTTCCTCGCCTTCCGACTAGACACTCTTCTGAGAGAGTACGCGTGACGTATTTCGTAAGTGCTGACAAGACACCTGTGTAACTGCCACAAGCATAAAAAAAAAAAAGGTGTGCGAAACTTGATACACTTGTCGTGAAAAAATTATAGAAAGATAATCGTTGTACACATTCTATCTCTCTTGATGGGTGGGACGAAATTAAACTGTACTGCATATTTGTGCTATGGCGTCAATAAGCATTTCTCTCTTAAAGCCCTCGCCCATACATTACGTTTTCACTCTGCTTGCTATAAGGCTGTCCACCATAAAGTGAGCACTTTTGAGTCCCTAGTTACTTTGAATCCTTTAACCACCGTTTTAAATAAATATTGCCATGCAAGTATTAAACACAGTGTGCATATTCCACTGCAATCGGAAGTGAACGTCTTAGGCTAATACAAAATATATTGATTGAATATCGTTCCAAATGAGAGGGTTTTCAATAGTGCTCACTTTACCATGGATAATCTATAGTTGAAAACCTATCAAGTATACTTCCTACTTGGCTGATTCGAGTCACCTGAGACAAACATTGATAACAAAGAAACACATGTGCACAATTACGAGTGTAGCTGAATACTTACAAAATACATTTAATTTTTGAGAGCTATTCTTATTTAAAATATGGCTAAACACGTTAACTGCAGCGTACAGGACTTATAAACCATCGTGTGAAATCTAAGATACAATACTGTTGTAATTTTCTGCGCGGTGCAAGACGATGTTTGGAATAAATATGACATAGCAAGCAATGATTCGAACAGCAGCCTGTAAATACGTCTTTGTATTTATTTTTGGATTATTCAAAGATTCTTTTGTTTTCTAACAAACCGTAGGAATATTAGTGCTGCATTAGAACATTATAAAATACACCTTGAATTGATTGGTAACAAATCTTGTGTTACGAATATTATAAGTTCATTAGGAAATTCAGTGTCTATTGTCAATTTCTGTGTTGTACTGTTACACAAAGAACAAGTAAAGGCGATAGGATCTCCTGAGTAAAGCGGGCTCCGAACCACACAGCCATGCATTCGATGTTCTGACTCCGAGTTATTCTCTGGGTGGGTGTGGATTCACAATTGCGCCGTAAATGTTTTTAGCCTACTTTCCGTAGGAAAAATAGGCTTATGAGATCACTTTTCTGCCTGTGTGTTTGTGTGTTTGTATGTGCATGTGATTGTGCGTGTCCTCTGTCCCCTTTGGCCAGTCCTGAAAACTTTTTAACGCGTGAACAGAATTTCACCAATTTCGTTACACAGATAGAACTTAGTAAGAAAATCCGAAGTTTTGGTTTTCGACCATGCCGGATGTTTGCTTTAGAAAAAGCGGCTATTTTAACATTTAAGGTGCTGTGTCATATATCGGGAACTATTCAACCTATTTAAACCAAATTGTGTACGTTGCCAGAACATCAGCAATGCATTTAATTTAGAAATATATATGTTGGCCGGCCATCTTAAAAGATAACACTAAATGATAAAATATAGCTATTACATTATATCTCGAAAAATGGCAGACATTTTAGTGTTATTTGGTATGTCTAATATACCGTCCGACCAATTTTGACCATATTTGTACCATAAATTTATCTGTTACAACCATCATATAAGCCAACACATGCCTACTTTTGTAAGCTATTTTGTAAGATAGCGTGACATGGAGGTATAAAGAATTTATGTCACATCTTTGGAACAAAATCAACCGATTTCTACCCAATTCGCAAACAAATAGTACCTACTATGGTAGGTCATGTAAACAGGCATTTTTTAAGTGGTTCTGGCATTTATTTTAAAGGTAGCTGCTATATATATATATATATATGCATTAGCGTTGTATGCTCTGTCTACGAAACCATACAGCCAGTTTCAAATTAACTTTGTATACTGACAGTATATATGCAAGTATCAAATGTGGTAATACATAAACTCTTTCCTCCGCCATTTTGGAGGTTAACATCACATACAAAATTAATCTTTTATGACATTACGGAAAATAATTTATATAATTCTCACCAAATTCATACCACAAGTTATATTTTTGTAGTTCATCTAAATTGATATGACTTAACGGGTTGGTCAAATATTTTTAAAATAAATAGCCATGTAGATATTTTTGCTTAGTATACCACTTGCCCCAACAATTTTAACAGAAATTTATATGGTGGCACTATCTATGTTAGTAATCAAATGTTCTAAATCAACTTTTTGTCCGCCAGTAATGAAGATCTTCACATGAAAAATAGAGGATTTATGCCATATCTCGGGGACCAATCAACAGTTTACTTCAAAATTTTCAACGCATGTATTGCTACGGTAGACGATGTAAAATTGCATGTTTTAGGTGTGGCAGGCATTTTTTTTAATGCCGTTAGTGTAAATAATGTAGAGTAGTGTGTTATATCTATTAGAGAATTTAAACAAATTTCAATCAAACTGTGTAAATCGTCAGTATTCATTAGAAGCATGAATGATGAATACAGAGATAACGCAGGTTAGAAAACGAAACATTTATGCCATTTTTCCAGAACCATTTAAATAATTGCCACCAAATTCCTCACCTCAGTAGTGGAACAGCCGGCTATGTAAACTTACAATATTTAATAAGATGAAACACTTATTTCCAAAATAGCAGGAATGTAAACAATTTATTTAAGTATGTCACGTCTATTAAAATATTATCTTAATTCAATAAAACTTTTTATGCTGACAATATCTATTGGTAGCATAGTTTACAGAGGCTCTTTTTAAGCCTTTTTGTACGATAATGCCAATTGGGGGGGAAATGATTTAATGCCACATCTCGGGAACCAATGAACCGATTTTCAGCCAGTTCTCCACACAAATAGTGCTACGGTAGTCTTTGTAAAATTAAATAGTTTAGTTAGCTCAGACATTATTTTCAAAATGACAGTCGTGTAAATATTTCTGGTTAGTAAATTTTATAAATCTAATTATTACACTGATTACATCCGAAGCTTATGATCCGCATAATACTTCCGTTATACAGTTGGTTGCACGCTAGCGTATGGTATGGGTTTTTCTGGATTCGAGTCCCAGGTATGACATATATGTGTGTGTGTAATTGGCTCAATACTTTGCATATGTCTCCGGTCCCATAATGTTATTACTGTTAATGCAACGACAATGCTTAGCTGCCAAATAATCTTTTAAGAACTTAATTAAAAACTGTTTGCACCCAAGTAGAAGAACGTAGGCTCTTTAGTTACGTCGGTAATTTATTGTTTTTTTTTCTTCCACCCATCAAACATATGATAATGACACTTAAACGAACTTACTAACCTAAGAGAATATTATCATCTCTGAAAGCTCTGGTAAGTTTCTACAGTTTTATAAATACTTGGACATATTTTCGCCACAGGCAAATTTAGCACAGCATTTTACCTAATGACTATGGTTCATTAGTTAGATATATACTAGTATAACAGTAAAATGGTTTAAAATGGAAAAAAAAATACTATTCCTATTCCGATAAACCATATAGGACAAAAAGAAGCCATTTTCCTTTGAATGAGTCTTACAGTGGGAGCGAGTAACTAAATGAAAAATTTCTATGTATATACGTCACAGAAAACTAAGACGAGGACGGGAGCCAAAATAAATTCCCAGAACGTCGCTAAAAGTTATTCTAAGAAAAACCAACTGTGTGCATATCCTAATGTTGTGTTATTTCATCTGGGTTTTCTGTGATAACGTAGCTCTGCCATGGCTTGTATACAAAATCATTATTCAGTTAAAAATAAACCAATTTTAGGCCACCAAATAGAATTCCACCAAAAGGGGTTACTCGGGACACCAGAGAATAACATAGATGACTTTATAGGAATATTTATTTTAAATGGGGCAGCCTTGAAATATAATAATTATATTTTGTTTCACCAAGTTGGTAGCTGGGAGAAACACGATGTGTGTGGTGTTTTATTTCACTCTCGCATATGCAAACAAAAGTCCTTCTAAAGTGTTCCGAGCTACCCAGTTGTCGTAAATAACCCTAAATGATGGTATGCTATTTACCGTCGAATTAGTGAAGTCACTGGCAGGGAACATATTCTGAGGTTATCACAAACAAACCAACGATAGAAAAAAAATATTTTTTTCTCTTTATGCACTGTCTTGAAAGCTAGACCTGTTGAGAAAAATGAGAGAATGAATATTGAAAGGAAAAGCAACTGCGTTCAGTTGCTTTAAGAAAAAGAAAGTTTCCCACATTTTAACCCCGGGACTTGAGCCTGATACACTTAGCACCGTATAACCTATTCGCAGTACCTTCACTTCTTTAATGAAACCTTAAAAAAAAAAATCGCCTGGCGTATGACACGTTTGGTTGTTTCCTGAATATCTTATGAAACAAAATCATTTTATAACCCTGTGAACATAAAACTATCTTATCTTTGGTTAAATTGAACTTTAAGTTAAATTTTATATATTAACTTTAATTTCTCATTCATAATCAAAATGAATAGAAACAGAGCGAAAATATGCGTTGGTAATGCCGAGTAAGACATAGTTTTCATGCGACATAATATAAAACCTAGTGAGAACGAGTGCGGTGCGTTTTCACGCGAGTGTAATTTTGGAGTCTTTGTTAAGCTTCATTTGCACGACGGAGAGGCGCATCCCTAAAGTAGAACTTCAGCGAGACTTCTTAAAAGTTGGAAGCAAACCAGAATGGACTAAAGACGTGGTTCGCAACACGTTTCTTCCGAGCAATAAGTTATCGGTTGGAGTTGATCCACGGCGTTTCATCGCAGACGCGTCGAGCGAGGGGAGGGAGCGAGTGAGTATTTTAATTCCAAATGAAGCGTGCGGAAGTGAGGAATGGCCTGTTTATCCCCGCTTCCTTCTCGGCACATCTCGCGGGTCGCTCGGGCGCCACAGTCGTAAAGAAGATGGCCGACATAAATAACTCCCCGTGATGGCGGTGTTATTGGACACGGGGAGCTGTAGGCGGAGCTCATGCGACGGAATATATTAGCATAGTTGAAACGACAAATATTTCTCGCTGCAAATTGCTTCCATAACATATCGGTGGCTTTTTTTTTACAGGCTCCCTCACATTTGCGGCATGCTGCAAACAAAAGCATTTGTCATTACTTTAACTGTAGAAAAGCTTATTTTAGAGCTAAGCAAAGTCTGAGGCAAATAAATGTTTCCTTCCCCGTATAACAACGAAATCGCTAAAATATACCACTCATTTATATCTACTACCTTTCATTTGTTCAATATGATTTCACATAAAAAGTATTGTGTATTTATAAACACGTATTGCTTGTTCGTATCATTTTTTGAAAAGAATATTCGTTTTTTTTAAAAATATTTTTACAGTAAAAAATACTTTTACCAACGCAGACTTATTTATAAGTTCATGCAGAACAAGTTAAATAACAATAAGTTTAAATATTTAGTATCAACTATTGTAGTATCGCTTTCCTTGTCATCGTTGCAAATATACTGTATTCTGGTCATATGCCTTGTTGTAAAAGCAACTTTCACACCACCAACACTCAAATTTACTTGATTAAACAAATATGGCGAATTTTTTCATCATGTATATCAATACTCACTTGCATATATAAGAGTAAAATTAATAAATTTTTCGTGAACAAGGAAACACGGGAAATTCGCAAATATAAATATAGTAGGCTACTTTCATAATATGTTACTTATATTTGAACATCTGAAGTACCCCACGAAACGTTTTTTTAAATTGATATTTTCTGATGCGTCAGACATAACTTTCGTACTAGTGTTAGTGATNCGTACCCCACGAAACGTTTTTTTAAATTGATATTTTCTGATGCGTCAGACATAACTTTCGTACTAGTGTTAGTGATATTTTCATGTATGTTACCATCCTGTACACATTTTAAGAGAAAAGTGTGTTGATCGCCACATACCGCTTAATGCAGCCAGCTGTTGTTGAAATTAAACAAATTAACGCCTTCTTTTAGGCATGGTGAGCTGTTGCCGTTAGTGAAACGTAACGTGCATCGTTTTTAGCTACCAGAATATAAAGCATTAGAAAAACATACGGAAATGATTGCCTGCCAATTATGATAAATTTAAAGTAAGGGGGGGAACATTCAGCAGTACAAACAATATATTTATAATAATTAAAATACCACCAAAACATTTCCAACAGATTGTGTGATGTTAGTGTTTGTCATTCACATTTCTCTCTATATAGCTAGAAAATGACAAGTTTCCTTCGTATTTCAAGCTCTTTTGAGTATTAACCATACTAAGGTAATTTGTAAATGTATTTAATAATACATCAAATCTCTATTGATTTACTTTATTAAAAAGGTATTTTTAATTGTTATCTATAGTTACATCGAAACAAAGTGTGTNTCAAATCTCTATTGATTTACTTTATTAAAAAGGTATTTTTAATTGTTATCTATAGTTACATCGAAACAAAGTGTGTCATTGCTTCTTATTTTGTGATCTATTTAAACATCCTTGATTCCATTCATTCTTTATATTCTGAATAGAAAATGTTTTATAAATAGCAAGAAAAAGTTTATATAATTTGAATACTAAACTCCGAAGGCTCTGATCCAGGGCACTGTAGTGGTAATTAAGAAAATAAAAAAAACCTTAAAAAATTTGTAAATCACTTAATACATTTTATTTTATAAAGTTTTATCTTATAAATATATTTATAGGAGAAGATGTGCAAAGTAATTTTTCATTTAAAGGAAGTCATCATCTTAGAACGTTCTTTAAAATAATTTCATGATTTATACTTCAAAAGCAGACGACAATGTGAAATAAATATAACAGTCATCGAATATATGTAAAGAAATAATTCAGTCGTTTGAAAAAAAAAAAAACAAATCTCAGCTATGGAAATAAGCGTTTCTGAAATCAACCTTAGAAAAAAAATCGTACCGTTAGTGCATAGTTTAAGATAACGATTGCACGAATAGAGCAATGTTGGCAGCGAAATAGATAGCAGGCGGGCGTGTGTCGAAATGTGTTATTGAAAATGCAGTAGGCCTGTTATCATTAGCGACAGTAAACGCCAGCACTGTCCACACCATTCAAAAGTCATAAATATTTATTAATAACCATGCGTGTCTCAAGCACATTCACCAAGACCCTTGGCTTGCAGTTGATGGTTAAACTGCAGCGCTGCATAACCTACAAATTAATGCTGTGATTATAATGGCATCTACCATAGCCACCGATTCACGTTTAAAATGGACGAAGCTTGTAATGTTACACAAGATTAAATCATCGGTTTAAGTCGCTATACTGCACGAAACCCCACGGTGCGTATTTCTTTGTGGACATATATGGCGCAAAGCAAATAATTAAAAATAACGGGAGATTTTGTTTGAACGTAATGAGGCAATTTACCGTGGATGTGTACAGTGATGGTTCAATTATTTCAGATCGCACGATCCCGCAGGTGTTCAATTAAAAACGGAAACTTTTTTTAAAATGCACTGCATAATTTATGGTTTACTGCATATTAAATACTGCAAATTAGCAGACAGTAAATATTTAGATATAATTTATTCAATAAGCAAATGTAATTATTTTGAGTGGTTTATTTGCACATCAAATGCAAATAAAAACTTACACGCGTCACATTAAAAATGTTATCGTTTTGTTTAATTATCTATAACTTATTGGAAAAAATAATACCTTCAGGGTAACATAATTTATCTAGTAGCAAGAACACAGCACAATTTACCACCCAAACCAAATGTGAGAAAATAATATATTCCTTGTTTTGAATAGGATATTGGTGGCAGTCTGACGCTTTGATAAGCTCTGCCTATATTAAAATTTTGCAAAACCATACAAAATATTTTATAGCAGAAGCCAGTAAAGTTGGCTTATTCATCAGGAGANCGCTTTGATAAGCTCTGCCTATATTAAAATTTTGCAAAACCATACAAAATATTTTATAGCAGAAGCCAGTAAAGTTGGCTTATTCATCAGGAGATATAAATACTCTGGTGAAAAATGGAAAATGAACACCCGGACGCAATGATCCCACATGAATGAAGGTTATATTGAATAATAATACGGGATGTACGTACACTGTATATGATAACGATCACAGGGTTGTACACCTANAATGAAGGTTATATTGAATAATAATACGGGATGTACGTACACTGTATATGATAACGATCACAGGGTTGTACACCTATGGGCAGAGGCTACGAATTATTTTGAATAACAATGTCAGTATATTGTGTAGCCTTCTTTAACGACGATGCAGTCCTGCAGTTGTGCGTAGAGACGATCACAAAGTTGTCGGAGGTCATCCTGGGGAACCGTGCTCCACGCTAATTCCAACCTGTTGTTNGTGCGTAGAGACGATCACAAAGTTGTCGGAGGTCATCCTGGGGAACCGTGCTCCACGCTAATTCCAACCTGTTGTTTCACCTGGTGAAGGTTTGTTGCCGGTATTGCAGACCGCACAAAACGCCTTCCCATCATGTCTCGCACATATTCGATGGGGGACAGCTCGGGTGATCGTGCTAGCCAGGGGAGTTGACGAACACCTTCGAGAGCGCGTTGGGTAACACGAGACGTGTGTGCACAGGCAATTTCCTGCTGGAAGAGGACATCTCCTTAGCGTTGTATGAATGGCAACCAAATAGGTTCGATGATTTTCTGGATGTAGCCTTCACTGTTTAGTGTTCCCTCAACAAACACCACAGGCGTACGGTCATTACAGGCAACTGCCAGTAGTTGGTCCTGTATGTCGCTGCCGTATACACTCTGGTTGTTGCCACTCTCCTGATCGACGCCGCACTCTCATCACTTAACACAACTCCGCGCCATTCCTCCCTCCAGTTGCGTCGTTCGCGACACCATCCGAGGTGGGCTGCAGGGTAATGAGGTGTTAGAGGAAGACTGGCGAGCGGCACCCTTGACCGTAGCCCAGCGTCCAGCAAACGGTTGGTGATGGTCCTAGCTGACACCCTGGTTGCAACAGTGGCTCTAATCTGTGTGGCGGTCATAGTGCGATCAGCAATGGCTGCTAGTCTGATGCGGCGGCCCAGGCGAGAATCCGTATGTCACTAACGTCTGGAACCAGGTTGACGAGCATGTGCACCATCGTCGGACCACTGGCGCCACTAATGATGCACAGCAGACACTTCACGTCCTACGCGTTGGACAATTCTTCGGAAGGACCATCCAGCCTCCCCCAGACCTAAAATACGACCTCGTTCATAGTCCGTTAATTGCACGAAGTGTGGTCGTCTATGCCGTCGTGGCATGTCTACAACGCTTACTACAAACAGGCCGATGCTTGAAACAACTTTGTAACTCTTTGACCTAGTCAACTACAGTTGTATTGGGCTCAGCGGTGTTATGCCCAGAACGCAGTTCCTATTCTGTCCACAGCACAGCACTGTTAATCATTGCATGTACTGCCCTCTGTCAGTGCCCCAGCGCATATGGTGTTTCTACGTCACCGTTTGAGTGGTGTTCATTCTTCATTTTCCACCAGTGTATATATTTGCAAGTGTCGATACAGGCGAGCAAAAGTAATAAACTCGAGATGAATAATATAAAAATTATAACATAAAAGCAAATTGTTTAGAGTATCTAGGAAATAAAACTATTATCAAGAGCGCAATATTAAATGAAATATACTACATAAGGAAATTTTATTGGTCTGGAAACAGCGCTTCAAACACCTCACTAAAGCCACCAAATATGACACTACAAAACAATAATCCAACAAGTTTGATCGTATGGAGAACAAACACAGAAACGTATAAAAAAACTTCGGAAGCCACAAATATATCCTGAAAACCAAATACATACAAAGATTTTTGGTGCTTTGCAAGAAAACGGATTATGGTATATAATGAAGGACAGAGAAATCTGAAACCGTTTTTATATACAGAGCATGGTGTCGAGATAACTACGATAAGCAGAAGACTTAACTGACTGGCACACGTGCAAAGAAGATACAAGACGTTACTAATGAAGAACAGAGAAATCTGAAACAGTTTTTATATACAGAGCATGATGTCGAGATAACTACTATAAGCAGGAGACTTAGCTGACTGGCACACGTGCAAAGAAGATAGAAGACGTTACTAATGAAGAACGGAGAAATCTGAAACAGTTTTTATATACAGAGCATGATGTCGAGATAACTACTATAAGCAGGAGACTTAGCTGACTGGCACACGTGCAAAGAAGATAGAAGACGTTACTAATGAAGAACAGAGAAATCTGAAACAGTTTTTATATACAGAGCATGATGTCGAGATAACTACTATAAGCAGGAGACTTAGCTGACTGGCACACGTGCAAAGAAGATAGAAGACGTTACTAATGAAGAACGCGTACAAAAAGAAACCCATAGAGACGATCTAAAAACAGGTTAAAATAACAAGTGGAAAAGGATATAAAACGAAAAGGAGTATAATGACAAAAAGGCACAGTACAGGCTGGTTAAAGAGGAATTGTGAACGATAACAGAACCTTTCTGAGGATTTGCATACCACAGAGATTGATTGATGATTTGTTGCATGCTTACAGATATAAAAACTGAAAGTGTCATGGATGTGTTGATTAGCATTCATGAGTTTGTGGAATATAGTTAAAAACACAAATATGACACAATTATTCAAATAATTATCCTTCTGCCCAAGTAAAAACGGATTTCACTAGTAGTAAGTACTGCTGTTTTGAAAGAATATCAAAATAAAGAAATATTTTACAATTTGCTGCCAACATTAATGCTGATTTGCCGTCACGTCGCTCAAGAACACGCACGGTGGGCGGCTATGTGAAGAAATTAATAACTGTTCGTCCTGTTGTTCGCTGCTCGGGGCGGCGAGCCCGACGACGGGGCAGTACGCGTGATGTTTGGCGCCGTGGTTGGCTAGGAAATGAGCACCGGCATGCAATTTCTCCTCCTCCTGCTGAACTGCACGAGACAGTACAGATAAAAATGAACTACTTCTCACCACGTGACCTGTGTGTCGCGCCGCCGTATTCAGCTACATACGTCATCGGAGAGTTTGAATTTTATTGGAAACATCCTACCCAGCGGTTCCAGCGTATTCTTCCACACCTGAGGCAAGAACGTCTGTTTTGAGTTCCGCGCTATACAGAATATATCTTAATTCTATATATCTAAATATATAAAAATTTCGGCTACAGGTTATGCACGGAAAAAGGTGTTTACGTATATATAATTATATATATATACCTTTTTAATGTATTTATGTATACATGTATATATGGATGTCTATAAATACATACAGGCTATATATTAATTAGACCGGAAAATTTCGGTTGCAGGTTAACCACAAAAAATGTGTATATACTACAAAACACTATATATAAATATACATAAATGTATACATATAGAACGTGTATAAATTCGAGTGACAAATTTCTGCTGCAGGTTAATAACGATAAAAGAAGGTGAAAACATACGTATGACAGTGAATCCTCAGGGTGGTGCACATCTTTGAAGTTGGGCCTGAAACACTTGTTTATTGCAAATATTGGAGAAAGTATTTAACATGGAACACCCATTGTCTGGATAATGGTTATATGAACAATTATCTTCGAACACCACAACACCTGTCGCTGTCATCACATTATTTCGTATCAATAATCACCCTANTTATATGAACAATTATCTTCGAACACCACAACACCTGTCGCTGTCATCACATTATTTCGTATCAATAATCACCCTATTTACAACTAACCTCCATGTGACGCGGTAGATAATTTTGTGTTTATAAGATGGATTATTAGTCCCCATGTCACAATTAACAATAATGTCGCCTTGTGTTAATACCCTGAGCCTCACCGTTTGATAGTAATTCGTGTTTTTTTTTTCAAAACAATATTTCCAGTACCTGGCAGGTGAGGTACGCACAACACTCTGTAACACACTGTTGCGGCTATTAAAGGGAGGGGAAGATTTCAGAGAGAGGTACATAACAGTGGCAGTGAAATAAAATATTTCTTCAGTTACAACTTCAAAAATGTGTACCCCCCTTAGAATTCGTTTTAGACCATAGGTCGTGGATAGCACCAAAATGTACGCAACGGCTGCAGACCACGAAATGCTGTTTTCGCTACACGAAAGTAAGTATTGGCTGTTCACAGTAAAGAGAGCCCTTTAGAAAGCCCTCTCATTTGGAATGACAGGCAGTAAATATGTTCTATGCTAACCTTAGACGTTTAATTCCGAGTGCGGTGGAATATACACACTGTATTTTTACTTAAATTGCAATATTTATTTACAAAAGGTTGTTAACAAGACAAAATGGCTGAGAGAAAAGAGTAACCATGGCTATAAAAGTGCTCATTTTACCGTGAACAGCCTATACGTGGGCGAGTAATTTGTGGCATAGTGACTATACGTAATACGTGTATGGACAGAGAAATTGAAATACGTATGATTTATTAACTGGAAACATGAAGTTTTTAAAACGGCATCTGAAAGCATGTGCAAAGAGGAATTCAGTGATGTATTTTCAATGGAAAGTATCACAGAAACGCCAAATTCACAGCTGTAAGTACACAACATGCGTCGTGACTCATCCTGACCCAGTATGTTCTATTTTATATAGCATATACGTATATACCAGGCATAATAACTCTTAACAGCAAATCAATTTATTAAAAGGTGCTTCCAATTATTCGACAACGCATCGTCATTTTTGAAGCGTAGATTAATAATTTATGAAAAATAATGAATATATACAACTTTTGTGAATTTCATAGCTAGAGGTAAGAATAGCTTATTTTATTTCATCGTACAAAATTGTAGCAATGTTTTATGTTTTCAGGAAACTTGGTTCGTCAACCGTGTACAGTAAAATGAACGCTTGATGATACGTGTTCGCTTACGTTCCCTTTAAAAGCATAAATCATTCGTCTTTTTCTCCCCCCGAGACTCAGAGGGATTTGTGGGAGGAAATCTTGGGAGGTCCGCTTTTTCGGCCGGTGGAAGGAGTGGAGAACGGGAGGTAATTCCGGTGCAGACTATATCCCGTGTCAGAAGACCTTCACGGGCTGTGGAGAAGACCTTTTTCCCGTCCCTTCAAATCCTATGGCGAAGAACCTGCGTTAGGTTGGCAGCTGACTCTCCGCTTCAACGAAACAACCCTTGTCTCCGCATCTGACAAAACGTCGGACAAAATAAATCAATCATCCTGAAGTGACGAAAGAGCAGCAAAACTTGCCGGAGCATGAAAATTGTATGTGCAGGCAAGGGCCAACCCGTCAAACATCACAAACTTTACATTAACAAATGGTAACATTACATTCTACATCGAAGATTTGCCCTGTATGTAGCCGGATAAAAAAAAATTAAAACCGTAAAATAACTACGCAATTTGTACTAACTTAAATGTTGTTTTATTAAAGGTGGCATGAATCTATTTCAATATCGCCACAGGCTACGTCAAGATAAGAATAAAAGTTAAGGAAACACAATGTTTTAAAAAAAATTGCAGCTAAATTTCACCTTATTACGTAACATATATTTGATTCTACTTAAATTATTTAGAAAGTAACAGTAATCCCCGCTAGGTAATATTTATAGTCATTCTGTCTGTCCTTCGGTGGCCACATTCTCTTTGTGGCAAATTTATGGTACGAAATACGCATTTTATGAAAACTCATTACATCTAAATCTAGCACTTTTTGTGGAAAATTTACAGCGGTGTTGAAACAACGATATGCGTGTTTCGGACCGGAGGGAATATTTCATAATTTCTTTCGCTGAAATCTTATATTTTTTATTATATTTATAATCTTATATTTTTTACTTTATTTAAAACAAATCAATACAATTTTTATTGTTTAAGCACAACAGCTGCAAGATTATCACAAAAAAACTCAAGTTGTTTATTACCATGGAAATAAAACCACAAGCTGAATTATGTAGTCATTATTCTACTAAAGACATTGCAAATTAAAACAATTTAATCTGTAACGTTTATAAATGCATGTTTTGCATGTTGCAGGTACGTGTAAGGCGGTTTCTGCTTACGAACTTTTTAAGATACATAGAAGAAATTAAAAGCTCTTAATTTTTAGCTGTAGCATTTAAAGACCTTAGTGTAGCATTGAAAGCACGCGAAGAAATATGTAACTTGTATCAACGTCTAGCTCACTGTGACGACAGTTTACTGCTTCAGAATTTATAACCAACCTCGAACAGCGCATACACAATCAACATTATTATAGGTGCTCGGGGGATGCATNAATCAACATTATTATAGGTGCTCGGGGGATGCATTCTAACAATGTAACTGATGGAAAAAAAAATCCTTGCACTAGGAAAATATGCAGGTGGATTTTATTGCTTTTCATCAGCATCTTCTTAAACAGATCAAGTAGCTGTGTTATTTTGATAATGAAGATCCGTCGAGCCCACTCCCTTGAGTGCTCGAGTGAAAGTGCGTAGGCATTTATTCCAATTCCTTCTACAAAATGTATTCTTTAGACTCCTGATTATAAGTTCTAAACATTATTCTATATAACAGTTTAAATGTTATGCCATGCAATGCAAATAATTTTTGGCATGAAAACACACATAAACAAACATTTNTCTATATAACAGTTTAAATGTTATGCCATGCAATGCAAATAATTTTTGGCATGAAAACACACATAAACAAACATTTTCGTTTGTGTGAATATTCATGATTGACTTCATCGTCTTCATAAAACTGTAATCAATATTAAAATAGTGATTATCAC
>NQII01003239.1:255022-277486 GCA_002778355.1 Clitarchus hookeri | reverse complement strand
TGCGTTCAACCGTTGCAGTTATTCCAGTTCGTAATGGGCAACATGCAAATTTCACCAATATTGTTGAAAATGATACGAACACATTTGTATATGCGTATGAAAATTAAAAAATCGCCGTTTTTTTTTTGCATAAAAACCGGTTTTGACAAAGTTGTTTTAGTATTAAAACGGTGACTTTCGCGGCACGCTGTCACGTGAATGCGGAACGCTCTCTCATTGGTTTGACGTCACTAGTCATACGCCGGCGGCCGGCTCCGGCACGTTGCAAACACGCAGCACTAAGATAGAAGGCAACTTTGTGAAAGCGCAGTCGGACAATCTGCCACGATTAGATACCGACATGCTACTTGATTACTTAAATTTCAATTGTTTTCTGTAACCTGCAATAAGAGGTGTAAAATTACAAAGGTAAGGAAGTGTCTCATATCGCATAGTCGTGATCTTCAAAGCGACTGAAGGCCTACATCACATGGTAAAACTTATTTGTTTGTACGTTTTATTGATTTACGTATCATTATTATCATCTCTGTTTGTGTTTGCGATTGCTAAGATTCAAAGTTAACTTATTTTATCTTAACCCAATCAGTTGCCATGTCCATGATCGATGTAATATTGCACATGAAGCTTGTTTATGGTCGGAACTGTANCTCTTAACCCAATCAGTTGCCATGTCCATGATCGATGTAATATTGCACATGAAGCTTGTTTATGGTCGGAACTGTACTCAATAAATAATCTATGGCCGATGTTTTGAGCGTCTGTCTGTGCATTCGCTTGGTACTTCTAAACTACTTGATGGATTTTAGGGTGGTTTTCAACATAATTTAGAAAATTTCTCGAGGAAGGTTCTGGTATATAATTAACGGTTCGAAGCAGGGAGTCGTCTTTTGCGTCTTCGGGTTTCATACAAGTGGTATAATGAACTTTAGAATTGTACTCGCGAACGAGTTTTGGGAGTACATCCAACCACTCGTAGTTGCCATTCGCAGCGAAATGCCTCCACGTTTTTCCTTTCAGAGTCCTGTTGAACCTCTCGACGAAAAAAGCTTTGAGATTGCTGTACGTGGAATAATGATTTATGTTATGTTCCTTCATCAGGACTATGAATTTTGCACTGTAGAACACCTTACCCTGTTCGGTTTTTAGATTATATATGATGAGTCCTTCACGCAATACATCCGACATATCCTCTGTGACATCACGTGCATTCTTCATCTTGACCGGCCAGGCCCAGGCGAATTTGCTATATGCATCGAAGACTGGCAACATATATTTGTAGCCCTTGTTGACCCGAGGGTATGGTATCATCTCGACGAGGTCGGCTTGAAAAGGGTCGTTCCCCGCAAATCATGACTTTGCGCCGGCGGTTGAGGCGTCTCGGAGATGCGTGCAGTTCATTGGCGATTCCCAATCGACTCATTCTATATAGCCTCCCTCCTTCAGTTCTTCGACGATTAAATTATCTCGGTAGTGTGGGAGTAATTATCAACCCTTCGCGAAGCGAGCAGAAGCTGCAGCCTAACGACCAGCTCGTTCGGGTCGCCCCAAAGCACGTAGTGGATGTGCCTGTCGTCGTATATCTTCTTTAAACATTCACTGATTTTCAGTGCTAGGCCACTGAAGAGGTCTGCGAAAATATCGATTTTATCGTAATATTCGTCCTAATAAGCACCTGTCTCAGGATTATTATCTTGGTAAAGTGCATGCATGAGTTCAAGCAATGTCTTGTATTCTAGTAGGTCGGATTCTGAAAAACCCCCAGGGCTCCATTCGAAATATAGAAGTTCGTAAATTATTTTTCACTTTAAAAAGACTTAACTTGCTAGTGTTACAGGCCTTAAAATACTACCAAGAGATATCAAACCCTGTTACCATACAACATACAACAATAAACTATCAGGAAGATATATCAGATACTTGGAAAACAACTTTCCCGCCTAAAATCAAAGTAGGCGTCCTTGAAGACGGGCAAATAATTGCTATACCCGATAGAAATATTTAAAAAAAGACATGAAAGCACTTCAAAATGACACTAAGCAAATAATCAGACAAATATATATAATGTAGCATCGCAGCTACGATACCAGAATTTCAACGCCGAAACTCAACAATCACAGCACCGTTTAAATGGATTATATATGAGACTCTAAACGACAGCTGGATACAAAAAGCTCATTACATGAGCCATTGTAAGTAAACTTTCCAGTTTACGCGTTTAAGTGTGTAATAAAATAACAATTGCTTTGTGGGTAAATCGGGCTAGTCCTTTTTCTGCTTCTTAAATTCACCTCAACAGTTCGTGCCAATGGACTGGAAACAGTGAGTACTGTCATCACATAACAAGTGCAGGTAAGCAGAAAACATTTCGCTAGGCAGGCTTTAGAGCTCGTTCCCCTTTCAGGTTCTGGCAGGTTGATAACCAAATTACCCAACTACTGGCGCGTACGTTATCCAACAACCATCAGCTTCTCATTCGCATGCAGCTCACTCGCGCAGCGTTGACCTCATTCACTTAGCAGCGCCGACGTTCAAAGCTGACTTTAAAATAGGACAAGTGCGTGGCTTCTCGTATTACTCGGGAGTGACGCAACACTTAAACGTTGCGTGGCTACGCTGGGGCTGCAGTATCTACTCTTCGCTAGCTCTTACCATCATCACGCTGAAAAACTCCCCAAGCAACAATATCACATCACGCCACTACCAGCCTCCTCCAAAGCGCATAGCTTCACCTGTTCATAGCGTCTTGCTCAATCAACTTCTGCACAAAATCACTCAATAGTCTGGCGTCAGTGGAGCTCGGTATAAACGTAGTGCAGTTAAGTTGAATCCGCCTGCCAGCTCGCCTGTAGTAGGCTGTACAAGTCCGTGGAAACTTGTGTGCGCTTCCCTCTTCACTTCGTACAGGTCCGGGCATAGAGGCATCAGTTTACTCGTGAGGCGATCCCAGTACATGCACACGTTAACCGCTCTTACCAGCAGTAACTGTCCTGGCTGTAGTACACTTCTTGGCATGTCTGCTCATCCTCTCAGCTACGATGAATAACAGGTTTTTTTACAATAGCTTTAATCTCCTCTAACTTTTGCGGCAGGCATGTTAGGCGCTTCTGGTATGGTAGTCGGAGATGGTAAAATAGCGGCATTAAATACAATCGATCGCTGACCAGTAAGCACTTTCCACGGGATCAGCAACGTCGATTCATGTACGGTGTGGTTCGTCACGTATTCCACCAGCTTAACTTTATCTCTCCAGCTTTGCTGAGACGAATGGCGGAAAATGCGCGATGTGTTCCCCAGGCTCTTCATTAGGCGGTCGATCGGATTTCTTCGTGGTTGTCTTACTGCTGCGAGCGTGGGCAGAATGTTCATAACTCTTAAACCCCCTTGCCACATGTGTCCAGTAAACTACGTGCCTTTATCAGACAACTCGCATACACGCTTTCCGACTTCTTTAACGGAAGATTCGCGCTTGCTTAATACAGTTCTGGCGTTCGCTTGAACAATAGCATCAACTTTAGTAAACTTGGTAAACACATCCGTCACAAAAAACACATAAGTTATTCCAGCTTTTGATTTAGGTAGTGGGCCAAATAAATTGACGGGAACCAAGTAGAGTATGTTTTCGGAAAGAATGGGTTGCAGCTCACCGATTAAATTTTCTTGAGGGCGTTTGCAGCGCTGGCGTAAATCACATGATCTTACTGCGTTAGTAACAACTTGCTGCATACGCTTCCAAAGGAACTGGCGTCTCAGAGCCTCGTACGGCTTCTTAACTCCCACGTACCCAGGCATCTCGTGCGTGTCCAGGACTAAGTTCAACTGTAACTTCTCTGGCACAACGATCTTCCACTCGTCTCCGAACTTAGTTTTCCACTGGAGTTTCTGGAACATAATTCCGTCTTCTGTTAACCAAAACAAATTTCTTAACGGGTGTTCTCTGGGTGTTTCCTGTAGTTTGCCAATCACCATACTGCAAATCTTTTCACTGCGCTGGTCTTCTTTCAAATGGCGAAAATTCCTCTCCCAGTTCACAGTAAGGCTGCCTGTTTATTTACTGGAGCTACAGATATTTCACGCGGCTTTTTTCTGCACACACAGGTGCGCCATCAGGTGTGCGACTTAGGTAATCAGCTGCCATATTATTGAGCCTTTAATGTGCCGGAACTCCAAATCAAACTCCCGTGCAAGTAGTGCTCATATAGTTAATCTGGTGCTAAGTATCCTACCCGTCTTCAGGCTAAGCAAGGAGTAGGTGAGGGAGGGGGGGGGATGATCCACCTGCAAAATAATTTTCTCACCCAGTAATAAATTCCGGAAATGTTGGAGCGACCAAACTACGCACAACATTTCTTTCTCTGTGACCGTGAAGTTTTTCTCTGGCTTATGATATGTCTCATATATGTTGTCGAGATTTTGACCGTCAGTGATTGGCAGCTTGACGTATACGTAACAAACAACAAGCCATTTACAAAATCCTGTATCAGCTGATGCATGCACGAATGAAAATTAATATTACGTTGGCTATTCTGACTGCACTGCCGACGCACATCAGACAAGCAGAAAATGCGCGGATAAGAAAGAGTTCCTAGATTAATTAATACATTTTATTTTACGTGTTCACAAACCAGCTGTTATTTCACAATGTTTGATTTGAAGCACGATTTCAT
Organism: Clitarchus hookeri; assembly: GCA_002778355.1. NCBI lineage: Eukaryota > Metazoa > Arthropoda > Insecta > Phasmatodea > Phasmatidae > Clitarchus > Clitarchus hookeri. The sequence goes on along the minus strand of NQII01003239.1, from coordinate 272,822 downwards.
CATTAAATACTGTGTTCAAAATGAAACGGACATTAAAACGGTCCATATTCAAACGAAATGCAACTTCAAACATTGGAAGATATTTTTATGTCGTAATGCCACTCTCTACACCTTCCATACATGCTTGATATTAATTCCAAAAGCCTACAGAAATATCAAAGGTATAGTTAAATAATTTTTTCAAATAATTTGATGAAATTATAAAGTTTGAGAACAGCAAAACTCGGTTATTTTCCTCTTTTCACTACTTTTACAAAGACGGAATCAAGAGCAGTGTTATGGTGTGAGCAGGCCTTAGCTAAATGGCTTGCCTGATCACACCTTCAAACATTAAACCTGGAAACGAGCGGGATTGCAACGCCACCATTTGGTCGTCGATCCTTGCGAAAGAAGACAGTTGCAGAAATCCCCTCCACCGGTCACTGAGTAGGGCCGCAGAACCACGCGCTTGATATAGACCGGCTTAACACCCGAAACAGGGTCTTTCGTCTTTAGTTCTTTGGGNAGGGCCGCAGAACCACGCGCTTGATATAGACCGGCTTAACACCCGAAACAGGGTCTTTCGTCTTTAGTTCTTTGGGCGTCGACCTGACCAGCGAAGCAGACCAGGAAGATGGGTGTGTCCTGCCGTCGTTAACCGTCTCGCAGAATCAGCCTCCAGCTGCAACAAGGTGATGACTTTCCAGTAAGGTTTAAATAAAATGGCGTGAATTAAACGTTATAATGAATCATCTTAAATTCAATGTAAAGCTCCCCCGATCAATGATTGTATAAATAGTTATTGTAAAAGCTTAATATTAATAAACCTCATCAGATACTGCTGTGCTCTAGCGAATCATGAGTCATTATTTGAGATACGCCCCCAGCCCCTAGCATACTCTCACATTGACATATTACATTGTTACTAGTTCGTAACAATGGTTGAGGCTTGGTTCCTCCCTACCCTCTCGCTGCCTTGCATCAGCTTCTCTACCATCCACCCCCATTTAAATAAATTCCCCACCCACCCACGCTAATTTCCGTATTAATAATAGCAAAATTTCAGCCACATCAGCTTTTAACCTTAAAACTTTAAAGTGGCAGTACAATTTAAATAATGTCATAATATCTATTATTTAAATGAATTAGGTTTAAATAATAATTTACCTTTTACGGCCCCATATCTAAACACTTAAAGCAATTATTTGAAACCTAAATAACAATCGGTATTCAAATGTAAAGAATTTCACTGGGAACCGCTAGGTGCGTATATTCACATGTGAACAATTTATCTCAGCTATACCAAGCTAGTAATATAAATTAAAATGTACATAACCTGTGTGCGCTGGATATAGTTATTTGAAATTTAACTATTACTGTGATAGTAATTCGTAATCCTGTAAGCATTTNACCTGTGTGCGCTGGATATAGTTATTTGAAATTTAACTATTACTGTGATAGTAATTCGTAATCCTGTAAGCATTTTGAGTACAGCAACTTTCAACTCATGCTAATTTTAATAAACTGCATGCCATACACCATATTGTACGTAGTTAGCTATTNCATAATATCTATTATTTAAATGAATTAGGTTTAAATAATAATTTACCTTTTACGGCCCCATATCTAAACACTTAAAAGCAATTATTTGAAACCTAAATAACAATCGGTATTCAAATGTAAAGAATTTCACTGGGAACCGCTAGGTGCGTNTTATTTGAAACCTAAATAACAATCGGTATTCAAATGTAAAGAATTTCACTGGGAACCGCTAGGTGCGTATATTCACGTGTAAACAATTTTTCTCAGCTATACCAAGCTAGTAATATAAATTGAAATGTACATAACCTGTGTGCGCTGGATATAGTTATTTGAAATTCAACTATTACTGTGATAGTAATTCGTAATCCTGTAAGCATTTTCAGTACAGCAACTTTCAACTCATGCTAATTTTAATAAACTGCATGCCATACACCATATTGTACGTAGTTAGCTATTACTGTGCGCAGATAAAATAAATGTATATTTTATTCAACTTTCCTCTCAGTATACATACTATATATTTAAGAAACTTCTCATATCATGCTTATGAATAAGGTATGCCAGTTAACTATGACAATTTTAGTATTCTGTCATAAAGCCCGTATTGCGGTATGAGTTGCCATGCGGCAGGACGATATATCGTTGACCCGAGACGACATATTCCGTCGTTGGAGTATGGGCTAGATACGTGCCCTACAATGTTCCATAACAGCATTAATTTGAGGTACTCCTCCACCTCATTAGCATACTTCGCGGGGATGGTGTATGACTTGCAATGGAACGTCCCCTGGTGCAATTTGTATGTCGGCCTTGAATAACTTATTCCTGCCAGGCTGTTCCAAAAAAATTTGCTGGTACAGAAACAACAGCTGTTCAAGTCTGTTTTTCTGGCTGCTGTCAAATGATTCCAAACTAGCTACGGCCTTGAAAAATATCTTCATGTGTAGCTGATGCACTTGTGCTTAAGGCCCGGTAAACATGACGTAACTCCTTCTGTAGCTGATTTAAACATTTATCTGACCACCTACAATTTTCTGATGACGTCACTGAGCTCACTTCAGTACACGTTGTACTCACTAGCCATCCACCAAAATCCAAATAAATTTTATAATGAGTCATCAACTCTACGCTGAGTATCACTTGCTGACTGAAGCCCTTAATGACTAAGGCAGATACTTACTTCGGCTTGCCCAAGTCTTCCACGGTCAATAAAACTTGCCTGCTGACGACCGGACTTGACTTCGACGTAGCCCCAATACATGTCAGCCTACGTAACGGGACTGTAGGTANCTGGCTGCTGTCAAATGATTCCAAACTAGCTACGGCCTTGAAAAATATCTTCATGTGTAGCTGATGCACTTGTGCTTAAGGCCCGGTAAACATGACGTAACTCCTTCTGTAGCTGATTTAAACATTTATCTGACCACCTCCAATTTTCTGATGACGTCACTGAGCTCACTTCAGTACACGTTGTACTCACTAGCCATCCACCAAAATCCAAATAAATTTTATAATGAGTCATCAACTCTACGCTGAGTATCACTTGCTGACTGAAGCCCTTAATGACTAAGGCAGATACTTACTTCGGCTTGCCCAAGTCTTCCACGGTCAATAAAACTTGCCTGCTGACGACCGGACTTGACTTCGACGTAGCCCCAATACATGTCAGCCTACGTAACGGGACTGTAGGTAACTTCAATCCAGATGCTGAAATATTGCGGACTAGTCTTAGGACACGCAGCTCACTTCCGTCCCACTATCTAATAAGCAAGGTACTTTTACGCCGCAAACTGACAGTACCAACTCAGGTCAAAGAATTTCCTGGCAATTTACTACCTCGTCAGCTGGTTCACTTAGCAATAATTCTCTGTCCGTTTCCCCTAACAGGGCAGTGTTGACTACTACCTGTATCAACTATGTACTCTCGTACAACATTTCTATTCCTACAGCTGGTGTACATACGAACCTCGTGGTGGAAAATACTGGTTTACAGGTTAGCGATCGGGACCCTTCTTCACTGGCCCGAAGTAGTTTAACTCCCGGTCATATGTTTTCCGGAAGTTGCCGCATTGGTATTTACCCACTCGATTCCAGGAGGTGTGGGCATCGCCTGCAGTTCATTGGTTGAACTGAGTTTCCAAGTTCGGTTTTCCGCCGTCACTTTGATTGGCTTGGTTGGTTCGCTGCCCTTGTCTGTGTGAAGTATTCAGTCCCTGGTTGCTCGAAACTTAGTCCCTTGGTGGCCATGCTAGCTCGGTCCAGGTGGAGCGGTAGGTGCGGGTTGTGGTGGGTTACTTGTTCTGCGTCCGCGACCTTCGTCAGAACGTTCACCGTCGTGGTCGCTTCCTCACCTCTTTCCCCTCTGCAGCGCCGTTTCCCTGGGGAAAAGCTCGGCGAGCAGCTGGGCTCTCAGGTCCCCTTGGATCTTTTTGCTTCAGAAATGCTCCAGAAACTTGTGTCAGAATTCTGAATAATTTGCACTAACTCCCACGAGTAATATGCTGTGGAACGGAGTGCAAGGTTAAGGCAGCGCAGTATATCGCTGTCTGGTAGGCCGAATAGGGTAGCATACTCCGCAAATTTAATGAGGAAGTTGACTGTGTTTTCTCCGAGCTTCCCTTTCAACCTGGGTAACTGCTCGGCTCAGAGTGTCGAGGTATGGTGCAGTAGGTAGGTTACTCAATTGTGTTGGTTGGTCAGTGTGGTTACTGTCTTTCCTGCACCTGGCGACGGCGTAACAGTAGGCGAAGTGGTAATGGTGCTAGCTGGCGGTGTTTCCTCCCCCCTCCTCCAGTGTAGCACTGGCAGCGATCTGCATGTTCTGCATGCCTGCAACAATCTGCCCTAACTAGTCGATCTTATCAACTACCTCATCGAAGCGTTCAGTCAATTTAGTTCGCTCGACTCTGGCAGCTCTTTCCACCTGTTCAGATCTGTTCTCCATGTGGCGATCGAACGAATCCAGCTGGTTTGTTGCAAGCTCGTTGACTTGTGTAGGGTCAGTTGCGGAAGCTGGTTTCCTCTCTAGCAAGAGTGCTCGCTGTTCCTTGGCGCTACCTTGTAGTGTACGATGCTCCTTTACTAGTNCCCCCAGTGTAGCACTGGCAGCGATCTGCATGTTCTGCATGCCTGCAACAATCTGCCCTAACTAGTCTATCTTATCAACTACCTCATCGAAGCGTTCAGTCAATTTAGTTCGCTCGACTCTGGCAGCTCTTTCCACCTGTTCAGATCTGTTCTCCATGTGGCGATCGAACGAATCCAGCTGGTTTGTTGCAAGCTCGTTGACTTGTGTAGGGTCAGTTGCGGAGGCTGGTTTCCTCTCTAGCAAGAGTGCTCGCTGTTCCTTGGCGCTACCTTGTAGTGTACGATGCTCCTTTACTAGTTCGAGCTCTTCCCTGTTCGCGGCGACCTCTTTACGTACAGTATCCACCTCCTCCTGCACATGAATCCATTTGCCAGTTAAGCTGCTCGCCAGCTGTGTGATTTGCTGTTCTAGTTGGTTGCCCTGATCCTTCAACTGTGTTTGCATGTTTCTGGGTAAACCCACTTGCCTACTCCTGCAATTTTTCCTCTTTATTTTCTCAGCCAAATGCCTATTCTCTGTTGCCTGGTTTTACAAATTTTCCTCCAGTTTCTCAGACTGGTTTTTGCATCTTTTCTAACCCCTCAGCCAAATGCGCTCTATTCTCCGCTGCCTGGTTTTGCAACATTACAGACATTTGTTGCTTAAACGCCTGCAGCATTGTATCTTGGCCTGGGGTGCCTTGATTAGCCACGGGTGTTTGAGATAGTAGTGCAGGTGCAGCGAATGGTTCCTGTGCTCGTCTCGCCTCAGTGTTGGTAGCAATGTCCTTGCGTGTTGCTTCAGTTGTTTCTTCCATTTCGAATACGTATTCTAAAATGTTGTAATTGATAGGGGGTAGTAAACCTGAGATTGTATGGAGTGTGCTATCTCCTATTCATGAAATACTCGCGTCACTGGATAAAAGAAATAACCGACTTTTTCCTCTCGTGTCCCTACTTGGCGCGCCAGTTAATTTTAATATAACGACGTAACGTAACAACTGCGACTGACTCGCACACATTGCACACAACAATATACAATGTGCGAGGAGGTGTTACAACAATAGAATGCAAAGTAATGATAGACTGAGAGAGAAAGGGGTTCTTTATGCCTCTGTGTATGCGAGTGTGACGTTTGCTACATCTGTAGTACGTGTAGCGAATTTTCAGGGTAGAGTGCCAACCCTAGCCGCGCAGCCACGACCGTCCAAACTGGGTACGAGATTAATGTACTTATTGAAAAATAGAATTGGTACCCCTTTTAAGTCAGTGATAACTCAAAAACAGTGTGAAAACTGGAAATCAAATCCTCCGCAGTGACGCATGAAGGCAGTTTGACGAGTTACTTTTTCCCGACCCCGTCCAGACTGTAAATAGGAACACACGCACACTTGGTCTTACCAATATGACGTAACGTGTACCATTTGTACATACAGCAACACAGCAGTCTGGTGGCAAAAGTACTTGTGGGCAGAACAAACACATACGCAAAGGAGAAAACTTGCTACTACTACGAAATGACAACTATGGGTGACTGTGTTAAAAATAATGTCTGGAGGTTTCATTGAGCTCAGAATAACTTGACTTTTCCCAGAAAAACAAAGTACTTCATCCAGACGGCATTAAAAATTAGCAAATTATTTGTGGCTCCGATAATATTGACAATATAATTGCACATTTATGCTTGGGGTAATGGCCTTAGAGCACTAGTGCCCTCGTGATGGTTAAGAATTAAAATACTTGAAATGTTAAAAAATCATGCCAAAAATCTTTTATATTCCTTTCAAAGTGACTACTTTAAATAAAACGTTTGAAATTAGCTAGCGGTAGAGCAAGGATTCTGTTCAGGTTTGCGGTGGTAATTGTCGGAAAAAGTCGTGTACGTAAGAAAAACAACTTGGCGGCTTGAGAAAATGTTCTTGAAGGTCGATTTTTTGCAAACGAGTGTATTCAAAATTGAAAAGTAGGATGAACGGACGGAAAAAGAAACTTACGTTGCTTTGTATGTATAAGTGCATTGCTGAGTCCTGCGAAAGTCGGCCGTGTTTCATGTTTATCAAAATAGGAGCGATAAAGGAATTTGTTTTGTTTCTTCTCGAAGCATAGTGACGGGATGCACGCGCTCGAATTTAGAGGCTGCGATGAAAAAAAGGAGGGTTTTAATTGCCAATATTGTTATGAAATTCAACTCTTGCCAATTAAAAAAAAATGTCAATAGTCCATAATTTTTGCATCAAACTCACACCATATTATTAATATTTGAAAACATAAACTCACTTCATTATTGCCCAAGCGCAAATATCCTTAAATTTTGAAATTATATCTCTTTACGTCGGCTGACCAGCATCAAATTTGAAATTTTATATGTATCACTTATGTTGACAAACACCAAATATAAAACTTATTGCAGCTGTTTTCCTTTACAGCAAAAAAAGTCTTCATATATTTTCACACAAAAACAAATGTTGAAAAGAAATTCACGCGTCTTCCTTAACTGCCAATTAAACTTTTTTTTTGTTACATTTACTTTATGAGCTCCATTGTGCAGCACTCCTTATGGAACAAATGGCGAAATTCATCACTAAGTCAAAACTTAGTCATGCGAAAAGTTACTTAATTAGAAAAGACCTTTTATACGACTAAACAATTATCAGCAGGTAATTCACAGCGCACCGCTGAAGTAGAGCGCTGTGGCGCGTGTGCATTGCGCCTAACGAATTAAGACAAAAAAGGAAAAAAATATTTCAAGTCCACTTTGAGAGTTAATAACCTAACCGTTCCCTTTAGAAGCGGCCTCATGAACAAACTTCAAAGGAATGCTCACGTCCAGGTTAGGTTTGGGGATGTCAGTAACCTCTCCGAACAGCGATGACGACACTTTCTTGCCTTTGTTCCAGTCACGTAATTCTCTTCAGTATGTTGGAATGTGTGGTAACATCGCGTTGTCCTGGAGTTTCACTCGCTCGGCAAATACTCATCTCAAGACGAAATATTCAGAGTAGTAGAAGCACAGAATCTTTAAAGAAGTCGACGTCAACATCTCCGATCCTGTCATCATCTTAGGAAAAAAAAAAAAAAAAAAAAAAAAAAAAAAAAAAAACGTCATGCTGTATGTAAGTAAGTTGTTATTAAACATAATGCACAGCGTAACAGCAAGTTCTTCAGTTTAAAGTGTTGCAGATGTTAGAGCATAGGCCCTAGTTCGAATGCTAGGTGGTGTTACGGCTCCGGTAAACACTACGATTGAAGATGTTAGAGCATAGGTCCTAGTTCGAATGTTAGGTGGTGTTACGGCTCCGGTAAACACTACGATTGAAGATGTTAGAGCATAGACCCTAGTTCGAAAGCAAGGTGGTGTTACGACTCCGATAAACACTACGATTGAAGATGTTAGGGCACAGGCCCTAGTTCGAATGCTAGGTGGTGTTACGGCTCCGGTAAACACTACGATTGAAGATGTTAGAGCACAGGTCCTAGATAAAATGCTATGTGATGTTACGCTTAACACTACGAAACATGTCACGCTGTATGCTCGCGACGGTATCACGTCACAGCAAATGCTCGCTAATCTCTGCTGCTCGGGTCTCGTTAACTTCATTATCAGTAATACGACTATGTGCAACAGAGCTCTTAGTTCGTTCATGGAGGCATATTAAAAGCTTAGCAGTACTGCTTAGGGAAATAATTACCAAATATTCCTTGCAACTGTGCAAGTCGATTCTGAACGCAGTGTTAGCCATGGAATACACGTGTGTCGAGGCATCAGTCACCCACGTAGAAAGTTGGCTTGAGAATGTAACTCTTATTTNTTAGCCATGGAATACACGTGTGTCGAGGCATCAGTCACCCACGTAGAAAGTTGGCTTGAGAATGTAACTCTTATTTACAAACAAAACTTGAAGGATAACAATTGATAAGGAATCCTATCTCTCTTAATGAGTGTGCATTGTTCTGTGATATTAAACGTTTTGTGCGCAACATATGAAACATTAATATTATTAGAAAATTCTAATTAATTAACAGAATCTTGTACTTTAGCTTTTTTTTAAAATTAAATATAAAGTTCCCGTGAATATACAGTATAGGCCTGCACTCTAATCNATCTTGTACTTTAGCTTTTTTTTAAAATTAAATATAAAGTTCCCGTGAATATACAGTATAGGCCTGCACTCTAATCAATAAACCAAAACAAAATCACAGAATCTGGCATTTTACGATCTATACGATCTCAGATAGAAAAAATAATTATACGAAAGAAAATAATACGTACATAAAAAATCGTTTAAAACATACGTATTTAGATGTCTGCACAGAAAGAAAAACTGTTAAATCTGTTGACTGCATAACTGGCTTCATAATTATTACAAAGCCATGGAAAAATTACACATCCAAAATTATTGTATTACAGTAAAAGATAATGCTCAGTATTTCTTTTACACAAGTAGGTTGAGTATTTCTCCATTTTCCAATAGTCTACATTTAGTTGGAGCCGCATAGCGCAGTGAATAGAGAACTCGCCTCGCACCAAGGCGAAGCGGATTCGATTCCCGGTGGGGTCGCTTCCTCATTTTCGCATGTGGAGATCGTGCTGGACGATGCCGCTGGTTCACGGGTTTTCTTGGGGATCTCCCGTTCCCCCTGCCCTTGCATTCCGGTGCTGCTCCATACTCACCTCACTTCACCCTTATCAGCTCGATGTTAAAGCCGTCAAAATCTCTTCAGTCACTCTTCACTCCACTCAACACTTTGACCTCCGTTACTTACAATTTTCTGAAGCCTTGATAAAGTTCTACTTTCTGGCTATTCCTTCACTTAAAGCTAACAAAACCTAATTAAGTGTAGAAAATTACAAAATGGACAATGCATTCATTGCATTTATGCGCACATATGTTTAATTATATTTTTCATGTGATTTATTTCTTGCTACGCAATACCAACAAGCCTTTTTTTCTCTCTGCTTTGTTCGTAAAAATTATAAATGAAACATAATTTATAGATTAAATATAATTAAAAGTAAAATTCAACCAAAAATAAGTTAATTTTATTATAAAACTAGCTGTTTCCGTGGCTCCGCTTGCATGGACTACAGAATTATTGTTTAAGTTTTTTTTTTTAATAAAGTTGAATTTTACTTAGCGTTAATCTTAAAACTCAACGTCTCGGTAAATTAAATGGTAAAAACACTTTTTAGTATTTATCTGTTTTAGATAGATATATGCTACCGCGGAGTTTTTTTAGGTCTTTTTATTCTACACAATTCTTTACTACATGATATTGTTCCATCTTTAACGGTTTAGACAGCGTATTGCAAGAGAGCGCGCTGGCGGCAAACTTTTTTCCGACTTGATTCACTATTATCGTTTGTAAATTTTTTGAAATATTTTCTCGCTATAAAAAGCAGCCAATATCACCTTTCAGCCGTCCAACTATTTCTGTGCAAGAAATTACGTCGATCCGTTGCTCCGTTGCGACGTGAAAGAAGGACAAACAAACAAACACTCTTTCGTATTTATAATATTAGTTTGCATGCATAAAACTGTTGTGATACATCATATATTTAAGAAATAAAACCAAACACGTCGTGCATGGGGTGATTTTCCAAAGGGATGATTCAAACAATGCGAAGATACTGTGGATAGACTATATAATGTGGAATGTAGTGTGTAGCACGATCAGTGTGTACGGTGGACGGGAAAGCAGATCGCCGACCGCGGCAGAGTGGTGAATCCAGAGGGATGAAGCGTGATCCCGCACCCAATGCAGCGCGGGAGTAGTACAGAATGGGCCGGTGTGTGTGCACTCAGTCCCGGACAAACTCCTCTTTCATCCCCCCGGGTCACCTTGCGACCCTCCACGAGCTCTTGAGCGGCGGTCTGATGATCGCACGTGGATCAACTCCCGTTTGGGATCCCATCCTCCACTTCCGAGGGTGCTGTGTCTTCCTCCGCCACGAGATGTACTGCCGCCGCCTTTGAAGTTGGCCGCCTTCGCCGCGACAGCCCTCCAACACGTACTCCCACACCCCCGCTACAATTACCTAGCGATACTTCTTAACGCACACTACACTCTAAACACTTTCTTGTACCTTTACAAGAAAAATGCTTGGAAACCCAGCTGCCAAGAAAATCATTTGTAAAACTACAAGAAGTTTTCTTTTAAAATCTGCAAAACATATATTTGTAATATTACAAATGATAGCCTTGTATTACAACTTCCATTATTCAAAAGTGTACATAAAATTCTTTTTTTCTTCTCTAAAACATACGTGATGAATTAATAACGAAGAATAACTAGAAAAAAATGTTTCAAAATATATTTAACGGAAAAAAAAAAAAAAAAAAAAAACGACGCTTTACTAGCACGCAGATTAGAAACCCCCCGCCTTGCGTTACCGAACATTTAACCACAATATTAAGTAGACTTAAATGATTAAAACTTATTTTTATAGTAAATATATCTTAAGGTACATAAAAATACTGGGGAATTTATTTCATTAAGAAGAAAACGTTTATTTCATTTTAAGAGCTCTGTGGTTGAGTTGAGAAATTTGGACGGCTCTTAACAACGAGGTCTTTAGAGCCGATTTAAGATTTCTGTGCAGCTAGGAAACATTAACAGTTAATGAGTAATACGGTCACGTTTTACTGAAATTGTCGTTTCATTATGATTATTTGAGTTGTTTAAATTGTTTTATGTTATTCAAACTTGCAATACATTTCTGTTTGCACGCAACTACACTTTACATCACCCATAGTTTTTGCACAAACAGCTATATACGTTGTTGCGTGTCCGCCATTTTGCTGAAGTTCGTGAACACGGGTCAGTATAGTACAAACATTTCTTGATGTCTATTACAAACACGCCCCTTGTAGTTTTACTAACGAGTAGTTTTACAAGATAAATTTTTGTACTGTTACAAGCATTTGTAAAATTACAAACAATTTCTTAGTAAAAATTACAATTTTTTTACAGTGTAGTAATGTTCTAGCAAGCCATGCACGTGATTCACAAATTAACTTTATTCAATTTGTAAAAATAAAAAAAAGAAATTGTAAAATTATGCAAAGCAGAGTGGATCCAAATGGACTGTGCGCAAAAATGATGGCGTATAAATGAAACCCAAGGGTTCAAATTGCAGTCTATATTATGGTACTTTGCTACACCTAATGTAATCCTCCAGCTTGTAGACCATAAATAGAAGTCCAAATACCATCAGCTGTACAACTGAAATAAAATACACGGTGATTTCAGTTAACAAATATTATGCAAAGAACGTTTCACAATTTAATATTTTCACATACTAGAATTCATGAACTTTATAACGAACGTAATTACAGCTCTAACGAGAAAAGTAAAAATCCTACCGAAGTTTTATTGTAATAGCTGTTGCAATGGGAAATAGACGACCCCACTGCCACTCGCTACACTAAAAGACGTAAAATAATAAACAGGTTTTCTCCTCAGGTAGATGTGATCTAATTAGATAAGTAGGTTGATATACATTAGTAAAACAACGCCTTTAGCCGCTCCTTTCGAGACATTTGTGTTTCTTAATAAATTTCAATTTGGTTCGATCAATACCTAAATTACCCGCTGCATAGAAGAAAGAGAAAATTCTGTAACACAGAAACGAAGATGTATTAATGTATCAGAAATACATTATAACAAACAATTAGTGACTGCATACAATATATCAATCCATCGCGGTGCATCAAATCAGTTTGGATGCCTATTTACTCTGATGTTTACCTCCCTCCCCCCCCAACCAATCCTTTATTGTCACACCACTGTTTTAAATACAGTGACAGCTGGTTCATTGTTACCCTAAATAATCATTTGCGAACTAAAACTTCGAAAAAAAATCCCTTCAAATAAATGCTTAATTTAAACGTTAAAACCGACCGTGGTACATAAAACAGTAATGTCATTAACGAAATGGTAAACATGGTTTCATGTCTTGACGTTTTATTAGACGAANCCGTGGTACATAAAACAGTAATGTCATTAACGAAATGGTAAACATGGTTTCATGTCTTGACGTTTTATTAGACGAAAGGGTCTGGGAGATATACATAAATTACTATTCTGTCGTCTTTTATAGCGTTTCTTCGTTACGCTCTTTACACTGACATTGTTGTATGTACTTCAAGAAGTTTGTTGTTTTTTTTACACTAATTGGCAGCACACGACGGTTGAAAGTTAATGGGTGTATCCTCTGCATGTGTGCGAATCTGAGCCAATATATCACTACCTCCTTNACACACGACGGTTGAAAGTTAATGGGTGTATCCTCTGCATGTGTGCGAATCTGAGCCAATATATCACTACCTCCTTTCTATGGTGTTACAGCTTAAAATATGCGATTCATCAGTACACAGCATTTGATGATGTGATATTTTTCATTGCACACGCATATAAAATAAATATGTTATTGAAACTTTATGCATGTTTTCATATAAAGTGTATTATTTTATGCGCTATCACTAAATACTTTTCTTATATTAAAGATCCTACGTTTTAATTTTTAATAGTATTTTTTTTAGGCGTGACAACTTTGCTTGGAGAAGCATCCCTACCCCGCATCTTGCCACATTGAGGCGTGTGACAATCTCGCATTCGTACTTAGTGATGGCCCTACCGTTGGTGGCCGTCAGTTCACACCCCGGAAACCGGGATCACGTTCATTAAGGCAGAATGTAATGCATATGAAACAAGGATGCGTGTATTCTGAAACGCTGTAAATTATATCACTATTTACTTATATAAATGTTTAAAAACATCAATTAATAAAAATTTATTTTCAATTAAAATGTAATTTTTAATTTTATTCTGGAAACTTTAGAAAGCACATTTTGCAAAAAAAAAAAAANTTTATTTTCAATTAAAATGTAATTTTTAATTTTATTCTGGAAACTTTAGAAAGCACATTTTGCAAAAAAAAAAAAAACAAACAAAGCCCTTCCTACATCAATTAAGACCATAATAATAATTACTATGGTTTATGTAAAATAATAATAGTACTAATGTTAAAAAATATGTTTAGTTGCTGTTTTTCTACTGCATTTATTTCGGTCTGAAAATAGTAAATTTAATGGCTGAAATGGATTTTTATAAAATAAATTATTAGATTTTTGTTAAATTTATTAATAATTTTTTATTACGTACAACTAGAGCAATTATTATAATGGTCTTGCTTAATAAGGGTTTTTTTGGTTGCATAATGTGTTTTTTTAAGCATCCAAAATATATAAAAGTGCTTAAATGTTTAATTGAAAATAAACTTTTATTAAATGACTTTTAAAATGCTTACGTAAATAAATGTTAGAAAAATATAGGATTTTCCAAAATGATCCTTTCCATTTTAAAAGGCTATATATTTAAAACTAAAGAACAGAGAACCTTGCGGTAAATAGTGAAATACATGTCTGACCATTAGGTTTTGTCTACAGGTATCACAAATGCTCAATATGCCCCCACGCCTTGAAGGTGCATGGCTTTTTTTAAGTTGAAACAGTGAAAGTGCACACATTTGACGAGCCTTACACGGACACTTTTCTCGTTTTCTTCAAGGCTTGATTTATGGAATTTGGCTTGAAACTTCAGACTGCATGCAGTATTCCCTAAAAGGCACAAAAAATATTTGTGTTGTTTGCTGTCATGTATTTCTCACCATACTCGTTGACGCCGTAGTTTCTTCCTTGGCTGTCCGCAAGAGTTTGATATTAAAATATCTCGGCCGTCTTTGTTTCTGCAACTTGATGAGGCCTTTCATTTTATAATGTATTGTTTGTTTAATAGTATGTAATGTCTCTTCGTTTCTATTCTCGACATTATTACTTTTATTTAACGTGCTTATTCTATTCAGTTTGTAGAATTTCAATATCCACTTCATTTCTCTATCTATAGTTTGCATGTAGTCTGTACCAAACTACTTTTGGTTGGTAGAAATGAAAACAATATTTTTAACTACTGAATATAGTGGAATTCTTTTGGTAAACATCTTCCCCTTTACAAACACTTGGCTTTGGTATTCCCCTCTAACCATTTACGGTATTTTCCTTAGAAAAATTCTTAAAACGTGAATTTTTTTCTTTTTTGTTTTAATGTGAAAATTGAAATTTTTAGACTGTGTGTTTCCAGTTTGGACTATGATCTTAGGCTAATTTTCTTCGTATTGTTACGAGTTGTGGTCAGGCCCTTAGCTGAGCGGCCTGCCTGATCACGCCTTAATTTATCTCTCCAGTACACGGGCCGTGATCGCTTATTAGTTATGAAATCGCAAACCACAGAAACCCCCTCCACCGACCAGTAAACGGGAAAACGCAGCCAATATAGGACAGTGTAGTCCGTGGGCGGTGTCTTTTGTCGTCGGGCCATTGGAACGAGAAGACCACTGAAGATGGGTGTGTCCGGCCGTCGACTAGCACCATCTTAATCAGTCTCCGGNCGGGTGTGTCTTGCCGTCGACTAGCACCATCTTAATCAGTCTCCGGAATCATTAACAAGGTGGGGACTCTCCAATTAGCCTTTAATCANGCCGTCGACTAGCACCATCTTAATCAGTCTCCGGAATCATTAACAAGGTGGGGACTCTCCAATTAGCCTTTAATCAGAAGCGGCTGGTTAAATCTTTATAAAACAATATCATTTAATATTTCAGTATATTTGTATAGCTCCCCGCGTTCATATTCAATCATATTTATAAAGAAATAATTTTGTACAACCTTAATGTTATGTAAACCTCTTTAATATAGTGTTCATTACATAACTCTTATAAATTACTTTTTACAACCCTATATCCCCGTTAAGGATAAATATCAACAAAATATCAAAATATCACATAACAATGGTAGAGGCTTGAATCCTCCCTACCCTCTCGCTGCCTTGCATCAGCTTCTCTACCATCCACCCCCCTTTCAATAAATTTCTATTCTAAGCTAAAATATCTGCATGGCTGCCATTTTGAAAATAAGTGCCTGACATGCTTCAAATATATTTCTTAACACCATATATATCAGATTTACTTGTTTGCCGAATTTGGTAGGAATCGGTATATTTTCACCGACATATTACACAATACCTTTATTTATTTGCATCGTTATCACTTCCAAAATGGCCGAAAAAAGTGGTTATGTGTTGTTATATATGATTATTCTAACATATACCTTCAGTATACAAAATTTGGTCGAAATTATTGAAATGGTATGTATGCCAAATAAATGTAAAAAAAATTGTATGGCCGCAATTATAAACGTAAGTACATAATCATAATATTACTTACTTGCCAAATTGGTTGAGAATTGGTTTAATAGTTCTAGAGATACGATGAAACATATTTATTTCTTAATTTGGTACTATTTTACAAAATGGTGGACTAACAACAATCTCAGTCTCAAAATTAAATGCTTACACGATGTTCTGTCAGCATACAAAATTTGGTTTAAATCGGCTGATTGAAACCCGAGATATGACATATCACCTCTAATGTTAAAATGGCTGCCATTTTGAAAGTAACTGCCTGGCGTGGTCAAAAACTATAAAAGTCAGGTGTCCTTACTACTTAGGTACTATCTATATGCGTACCAAGTTTGGTTAAATTCGGTGTACGCATTCAAAAATTGAAAGGCGGCACACATGCGCAGACACACACATTCACACACATAAACACGCAGACACACTGACAGGAAAGTGATCTCATAAGTCTTTCTTTCCTTCGGAATGTAGGCTAAAAATGGGAAAATGCTCAATTTACTCACCTGACCCTACTTTGAAAAAAAAANTTTCTTTCCTTCGGAATGTAGGCTAAAAATGGGAAAATGCTCAATTTACTCACCTGACCCTACTTTGAAAAAAAAAACCGGCAAAAGAGAATCGCTATGCACTAATTATGCTTCTAATTAATACTGTTTGCATACAAAATCTGGTTGCATTTTGTTGAAACCTTACATATATATATAACAAATTAATATAAATTATTTATATAAACACCATTAAAACATGCATGTCGCACATAACACATGTTAATTTACATGCCCTCCTGTAGCAATACTTTCGTAACAATTTTGGTAAAAATAGGTAGATTGGTCCTTGAGATATGGCATGAAACCTCCTTTGTTCATGTGACGATCATCACAAATGGATGACAAAAAGTTAATGTATTAGCACATTCTATGATTATCATAGATACCATTTACAAAGTTAAATGAAAACCTATTACATAGTTTCGTAGATATAACACACCAAGCGCCATTCAGAAAATAAGAGACTTACACACTTATAACATGTAAGTTAATATGCCTACCACAGTACAACGTCTTCGCCAAATTTGAAAGATATCTGTTGATTGTTTCCCGAGATATGGCAAAAATGTATTATTTAATTTGGCGCTATCTTACAAAATGGCGGAGAAATTGGTCTTTGTATAGACAATTTTGATGGATATAACTGGCAATGTCAGCATACAAAGTAAGGTTGAAATTTATTTTGCAATTTCGTAGAAAAAAATTCTGAGCTAAAATATTTATATGGCCATTATTTTGAAAATATCTATCTTACCCTCTCAATGTTTATCAGTTTACATGGCCTACTATATTGTTACTTGTTTGCCAAATTGGACAAAATCGGTTGTTTTTCGGAGATATAATGTAATTTTAATTTGTCATGTGATACTATTTTACAAAATGGCGGCCAAAGGAGATTTTTGTTTGGACACATTTTATGGTTGTAATATATAACAGCCAACATACAAAGTTTCATTGAAATTAAGGTTGCCACCTTGACAACTACCAAANTTTATGGTTGTAATATATAACAGCCAACATACAAAGTTTCATTGAAATTAAGGTTGCCACCTTGACAACTACCAAAGCTGTGGTTTGGACGAAGGTGTTGACACTGTTGTCTAAAGGTCCAATTTACTAATGAATCAACACATGGCGATTGAGAGTTCAAGAAAAATCTCTAGTTTTATTATTGCTGGAATAAGTTATAATTGACACACAAGTTCTCGAGACAACTCCCTCCCTTTTATACGTATGCTCCGTATTGTTCGCGTCAGGGGGGTGGGGTAATACTCTTCGCACTTGCTGGGTGATTCCAAATATCTGTTGCACTCGCGGGATAACTACTCAGGGTCCTTCACACTCGCGGGATGACTGTACTTATCTGGCTTAGTTGGTCCTGCAGTTGAGGTCTGGTGAGCTGGAACTGGCAG
>NQII01003239.1:221094-250660 GCA_002778355.1 Clitarchus hookeri | reverse complement strand
CCCAAGAAAGGTGGGGAACTCCGATTCTGTGTAGACTACCAAGCCCTGAATGACGTAACACACCCAATGGCCCCGCCCGCAATAAACATCGCCAATATGATCCGCGACCTCGGGGACACGCGTATATTCTCCACTCTGGACATGCACAGTGGATACTGGCAAATCCCCGTGCACCCAGAGTCACGTAGATATACCGCATTCACCACTCCCGAGGGCGAAACCCTACAGTTTCGAGTAATGCCATACGGCCTAAAGAATGCACCGGCTACCTTCCAGCTGCTGATGTTGGCCGTAGTGCTCACAGGCTACAGCGGACAATTCTGCCTGGCGTATCTCGATGACGTAATCGTGTATTCCCGCACATGGGAAGAGCACCAGGTACACCTGCGAAAAGTACTGGAACGCTTCGAGCTCCACAGGTAACATGCCGACTGGAGAAGTGCCATTTCGGCAAAACCCAGGTCGAGTACCTAGGGCACGTAATCACCCCGGAAGGGAATTACCCAAAAGCCGAAAAGGTGCGGGTAATCGAAGACGCCAGGACACCGACAAACCGGAGGCAGTTGTGGCGTTTCCTGGGCCTGTGTAACTGGCTCCGCGACTTCGTCGAGGATGTCGCCCCCCTTATGGCACCCCTCAACGAGCTGCTACCAAAAACGGCCCGCTGGAGGTGGAACGACCACCATGAAAGGGCCTTCCGAGAAATTAAGGCGCGGTATAGTCACATAAACATGTTATGTCGCCCTATGCCTGGGTTACCCCTGATCCTGCAGACAGCATACGGAAAGCCCCACGTTGGGCGCCAAAATTGACAACTACCAAAGCTGTGGTTTGGACGAAGGTGTTGACACTGTTGTCTAAAGGTCCAATTTACTAATAAATCAACACATGGCGATTTAGAGTTCAAGAAAAATCTCTAGTTTTATTATTGCTGGAACAAGTTATAATTGACACACGAGCTCTCGAGACAACTCCCTCCCTTTTATATGTATGCTCCGTATTGTTCGCATCGGGGGGAGGGGGGGTAATACTCTTCGCCCTTGCTGGGTGATTCCAAATATCCGTTGCACTCGCGGGATAACTACTCAGGGTCCTTCACATTCGCGGGATGACTGTTCTTATCTGGCTTAGTTGGTCCTGCAGTTGAGGTCTCATGAGCTGGAACTGGCAGGACTCTGCGTCTGATGGCGGCTGGCTGCCGCGGTCGTTTCTCCCGGAATCACTCCGCTTCCTCGGAGTCTCGTCGGCCGTCTGCCCGGGTTTTNGTCCCGCTCCTCGATCCCGTCGGCTGACTGCAGTGTCTAACTGCTCCCGACTGACTGACTGGTTCCTTCCTTTCTCCCCTCGTTTTGTAGTCCGCCATCGCTATATTCAAACTGCCTCGTCTCTGCACGTGGTCCGGGGGGGTTTGTTGGGTCTCCCTGAGTAATAAAACACGTGCGTCCGGCCTTCTGGCGCACATGGTCCGGCGTTTTCCCTATCGATTCTGGTATGGGCGCTTCATTGTCTCGTTCTGCACGTGCTACTTGGAGGGTGGCCTTTGGTTCAGCGCGCGCACGTGGTCCTTCCCTTGTCTCCGGATATAGCCGCTTTTCTTCCCGTACGCCCGCTAAAAGCTTTTACTGCGGCGAAGCCCAGGGCAGGCGCAGCTGGTGGTGGGATCTTGGTGTCCCTTGGGCAGCTGCAAAATGCGGCTGGTCCTGGTGCTTTCCGTTGTCTCCGGATGCCGTCTGCACGTGCAGGAACAGTGGCATGTGCAGAAACCTTTGGTGGCCCGCCTTTGCAGCTGTGAGGCGCGGCTGTGTAATTCCTGTTGGTATCCTTTTGGCACGTCCGCCAGACCCTAAATCCTTATTGTGGGCTTCGCCTGCGCGCTTCCCCGAGCGTGTGTTCTGACGGCAAAAATATAGGGATGCGGGAAGCGTCAACCTGGTTGAAGGAATATTGCATGTTTGAGGCCTAAAAGCTTGGGAGCGCTAGAGGCGATCGAGATATGCGCTTCAACTCTCTAATCGCCTCTACGCGCAAAGCAATGAACTGGCGTGCTGTCTTTCCATCGATAACGCGCCTCTATGAGACTTTTACTGGGGACACTACCATTTTATGATTTGATAATAAAAATAAAAGGTTTAATGCATGTCCATATTCCTTTTTTTAATGTTTTGTGCCAGAATGTCCATACCTAAAAATGACTGTGAAAATACCCATTTTAGCAATTTTCACTATCGCAAAAATATGCTTTAGAGAGAAATGGATTAACTGAAAAATGTGTACAGACGGGTAGCGTTTCTTATATGCTGTTCATAAGAAAACCTCAGTCAGATTTTTTGGATGGTTTTTTAATAAAACGTTTTTTGCTGGAGCTCTACACACCGTTCGGTGGCCTACCCAGGCAGCTATCTTAATTATATGGTTTCGACGATATAACATACAAAACTAAAATAGCTATATTGCCGCCATTTTGAAAATAAGTGTCTGTCATATCTAAAATATATAACATTGCCGACTGCAGTACTACCTGTATGCAATATTTAGTAGGAATCGTTTAATAGTTTCTTGAGATATGACATAAAAACTTAATTTGTTCATTTGGCACTATCTTACAACATGGCGGACAAAAGAGTCCTTGTGTAGACACATTTTATGTTTGTTATATTAACTCCCACCATACAATGTTAAGTTGGAATTGATAAATGGTTTCGATGATATAGAATAATATGCTGATACCTGCCAAATGCTGAAGTTGGGAAGTAGGTATTGATTCTGCTCTGCGGCGTGAGGCGCCAGCACTTGACGCTAGCCCTCAGTGATAGGGCGTACAAATACGTCGACACTGTTGTCTCTAGGTCCAATTTACTAATTAACATACCTTTTATACGGGTGTTCGCATAATCGAGTTTTATTGTGGCTTGAACAGGTTGCCTCGTACATGAACTCACGAGACAAAACTCTCCTCCCCTTTTCCTATGTAGGCTACGTATGGTTTGACGCCGCGACTGGCNCTGCTCTGCGGCGTGAGGCGCCAGCACTTGACGCTAGCCCTCAGTGATAGGGCGTACAAATACGTCGACACTGTTGCCTCTAGGTCCAATTTACTAATTAACATACCTTTTATACGGGTGTTCGCATAATCGAGTTTTATTGTGGCTTGAACAGGTTGCCTCGTACATGAACTCACGAGACAAAACTCTCCTCCCCTTTTCCTATGTAGGCTACGTATGGTTTGACGCCGCGACTGGCGTCGTGGGGGGGGGGGAAGATTCTTCACACTTGGTGTAGAACTACTTATCTGACACTGCTGCGCTGTCTTCCCTCGGCTGGCGGCTTGGTGGGGCGTCCCGACGCCTGGCCTCGAAGTTCCTCATTCTCGGGTCCACGCAGGACTCTGCGTTTGACGACGTCGGACTGGCTTTTCTCGGATGCTTCCCGCCGCACGTCCCGCTTGACGGCCTCCGACTGAGGTCCACGTCTTGATGCATTTGGCGAACTCGTTTTCTCTCGGCTCCCGGTACACCCTTCTCGTTTGACGAAGTCTGACTGACTTTTCTCGGATTCTTCCCGCCGCACGTCCCGTTTGACGGCCTCCGACTGAGGTCGACGTCGTGATGCATTCTCGATCCTCGACTGACTCCGACTGACTGACTGACTGACTGCTCGATCACTGACTCGACGTCTCTCCACCGACTGCCCCGTTGCTCCCCCCTTCGTGTGGTTTTGTAGCGTCCATCACCATATTGAACTTGCCCCATCTCTGCGCGTGTCCGGCCTGCTTGTCGGCCCTCCGGGTCATAAAACACGTGGCAGCTGCTCGTGTGGTCCGTAGCCGGCCTGGCGTCGTCCCTGGGTCATAAAACACGTGGCCGCTGCTTGTGTGGTCCGCCGCCGGCGTGCCTCGTCCCTTGTTTCTGGCCTGGAAGTTTATTGTCCCGTTCTGCACGCACGTCCGCTAAAAGCTCTCATGGTTTATTGCGGTATAAGCCCGGGACAGGCGCAGCTGGTGGCGGGATCTCGGTGTCCCTTGGGCAGCTGCAAAATGTACCTGTGTTCGCGCTCTGGTGCCTTTCGTTGTCTCCAGATGTCGTCTGCACGTGCAGGAGCAGTTGTACTTGCAGAAACCTATGGTAGGGTGCCTTTGCAGCTGCGAGACTCCTGGTGTCCCTCTTCCGGCACGTCCACAAAACCCTTAATCCTTATTGCGGTCATCCGGCTGCGAGGTCCGCCAGAGCGTGTGTTCTGACGAATAAAATATAGGGACGCAGAATGCGTCAATGCTAACATAGCTAGATGGCTGCCATTTAAAAATAAGAGTCTGACATACATGAAACATATTTTTACATATCAACTGAAGCAGTACTACTTGTTTGCCAAATTTGGTAGGAATCTATCAATTTTTTCCCGAGATAGTAGACAAAAATTTTATTAAGTCATTTATTGCTAGCTTACAAAACGGTGGACACAAGTGTTTTTCTTTTATGTTGATTATGTTATATACTGTAAGCGTACAACATTTGATTGACATTTGTCTAATATTGCAGTAGTTATACCAAATAAACCTAAAAAAATTTTACTGGCAGCAATTTTGGAAATAAGAGCCTAATTTAGTTCAATTAATTACATTTACCTGGCCTATGACAATATTACATATGTGCCAAATTTGGCGAAAGCTGATTGAGCAGTTTTTGAGATATGCTGTAAAAGCTTTATTTTCATGTGGCGATATAATCCACAATGGCGTACCAACAACAATATTTATGCTTTCAACTTGCGCTGTCAGCATACAATATTTCGTTTAAATCGGTTGAATGGCTTCCGAGATATAACATCACCCTAAATTTTAAAATGTCCACAATTTTGAAAGTAAGTGCCCAGCGTGGTCTAAAACCGTATAAAATCAGGTGTCGTTACTAGTACTATGTTTACAGAGTTTGATGATATTCTATTCATGCGTTCTAAAATTGCAAAGGCGGACACACACGCACAGACCCACACACAGCCACACATCATACACACACAGACACACAGCAACACAGATAGGAAAGTCATCACATAAGCCTTTCTTTCCGTCGGAAAGTAGGCTAAAAACAATTCACTGAAAACCAGCGATTGAAATGGTTGATGAATCAGTGTAAATGTCACTGAATCAATAAGTGATGGAAAACTGGCACTTTTTCTCTAAGCCATGAGTTAAATTGACGGACGTGGCTGTTAAATAAGTCCTGTTCTGTTAACTGATTTAAACAATGAAATTCTCATTGATTCATATTTATAGTGCGTGACAACGAGCACGGGTGCTTTTGGCCAGGCTTCCTCTTCTGCCACAATACCGTTGCACACGTCTCCTGCGGTGCCGTGAAAGGATCACTTGGAGAATGGAATGGCGCTCTGTGGTGTCCAGCGACGAGGGAAAGTTCTCCCTACATGCAAGCGATGGTCGTTTACGTGTGAGATATCGACACTGTGAGTGTCTGACTCCTGGAATCATGGTGGGGGGAGCCATAAGCTACAATTCTCGTACAGCATAGTTGTCTGTGGAGGGCCTGTTAAACAGTGCCCGCAACACCCAGCACATTGTTCGACCCGTTCTGCTGCCATTCCTTCAACAGGAATGTGATGTGTGCTGTTCCATGCACTGCTACTACTACATTACGAACCAAGGACGTATGATGACGCCGACTTGAATGGTGACGAACTCCAAGGCCCTTTTTATGAACAAGAGGTTTAGTCAACTAAGTTCCAAGACATTTCTTTGGTTGAGAAGGTGCTTCGCCAGAAGGGCTGTCAGATTTTTGTGAAATGGTTTGGTTTCAGTTCTCATCACAGTAGCTGGATAAGGCGATCGGCGCTTACTGATGGGTAATTGGACACATATCACTGCAAGAGGTATGATTCTACCTGCATGTACCACCAACAAATGTATTTTTTGAAGTATAAATAAATTCGTTCTTAGAAAATATATGTACTTGTGTTGTGTATGCTTGTTTCACACACTGTATTCACTCGCATGCTCTTATCTGTGTCACATGTCCGTGTCTGTGTTTATTTATTTTCTAAACTGGTATTACAGTGAACGGTCGTTATTCATGGCCATGAAGTTATGGTTTGCTTGTTAAAAACAATCCTTCTTGTCTGGATGGCCACCCAGCTGTTATTATTTTCGGCTGGGCACTTACTCTCTCAGAGATTGGACGCATGTTAAGTAATCCGACCCATCTGGGTCACGGGGGCTCTATTTCAGTTTGTCCGCTTGTTGAAATTCACGAAAGTCTGACAGCTAAAGTTAATGGACTTCCAGGAGATATAGATTTTTATGGTGATGGGGATGGACATGGTTATGTTTAATATTCATGATGGCTAGAGACGGGGATGGCTGTCTGCCTCCGAAAGAATTAGCTAATGTTACAAATTCCCATTTGGTTAGTTGTCCATGTTCCTGTCGAGTCATATTTTATGGGGGCAAGGTCATGTGTGTGTGTCACTGCTTTACTATTAATGGTGATATGCACCACAGCTGTGGACTGACCAACCGCTGATTGCACAGAGCGTTCTTAATTTGTTACTGCAGTTGATAAGCGACAGCCATTCAGTGAGTGCCGCTGCTTTAATATTCATGTCGATGGCCGTCGACCGCGAGGCGGGCGTTCTTAATTGGTTCTAGGTCGGACGTTGGTCATTCCATGTACGGGGTCACGGACAGTCCCTTCTCACAAGCACCGCTATCCCTTAGGAAGCCCACTTATTTATCGCCATCTTCTGCAGGCTCCCATATCTTAGGATTACCGACCTACTGGTATGGAAATGGGGGAGGTGGGGGTGACCGAAACTCTTTTTTCGACTGGTTGTTACAGAGTGAATTGTTTCCCCATGCACGTGCAGTGTACCGACTATTTTCCATACCTCATGCGAGTGCAGACAAGATGGAGATACAGCCGTGCATTCGCACTCTCTAATTTCCTGAACAAGTTGGAGACACATACACATATACGTTGCTGTGCAATTAGTCCTATATGCTTGCATATTAATTTTTACTGCATTTTAGAATAATGTAAATTTTTCGTGCTATCTATATATATATATATATATATATAACACATTTAAGAAGCATGTGTACATAGTGTGCGCAGTGCCTGCTGTCTTTTATGCGATGATGATGTGTTTATTGTTTGGGGAGTGCATAGGCTGATGCGAGTATGTATGTTACTTCGTCACCTAACACTTCCCATGCAATGGTGGTCGTGTAGTCAAGACATCGGACTAGCAACCCAAGGGTGGTCGGAACGATCCCACATGCTTCCTGCATTTTTGAGTTCCTAAACAACTAAAAACATTCCCGGCACACCTAGCAGGCGCCACTCCCCGATGCTGGCGCGCCTCTGCAGGTAACTAGTGAACCAACACACAAAATGGCAGCATCGATACCAGCACTCCTAGCCACGACCGGTGGTACTTCAATCACTCTGGTGGTGAGTGAGGGAATTAAGGACGGTCGCCCACAGTGGCCGACTGATGGCGGGAATTAAAGATGTCTGCATACAGCAGATGATGTCGATGGTGATGGAGGAATATGAGAAAACCTCCAGAGGGGTAGCACGGACATGAGGCAGAAAGAGATGAGAGAGCATGAGAAAATAAAGGAGACTGGAAGGAATATGAGAAAACCTCAAGGATGGGTGGCGAGAGAAACCAGGAGGAATATGAGAAACCCCACAGGGATAGAATGGATGTGAGACAGAAAGGAATGACAGAGCACGGGAAAAAGAAACGGAATGCAAGAGTGTGAAGTGCCGAGGTGGAATGATAGAGCAGGAAGGAAAGAGGGAATATCTAAGGGGAAAAAAGGGAAATTCAAGATGGCCGATTTTGACGAGGAATGACAGAGGAGGTTTCCTCGTGACATCATCCAATATGGCAGCCGGCTCGTCCGCTCGTCCGCATACCCCATCCCCTGGCGGTGAATCGGCATTTTCTGACTACACACATACGCAAACACACACACACATATATGAATTATATAAAAATCGCACAGCAAATAGTTCGGAAATGAAAGTTACTATGATGTGCTCGTTTTACATAATTGAAGTTTAGACAAGGGCTTATAATTGTATCTCAGACACAGATTTTAATAAGTATTAGAATGTATGTTTCTTCTACAAAGGTACATTTTTTGAAATGGAACAATGCCTATTGAAAATATCAAGACATTATAACTGGTGGAAATTAGAATATCAATGGTGTTTTCTGCAGAATTCTAGAGCAAGTAGTTTACGTACTACCGTAATATGACAATTTCAAATACCGATAGTAGCATGCTCCATTCGACTGCTTAGTTACTAGGCTATGATGTTTGTATGTGTGATAAGATTATGTTTCCTTTATACTGATTGAAATCGGACCTCCTTGTGACATTGCGATAGTCATAGTACCTAGACGTAGAACGTGTTGGAAGATGGTATTTACTAATGCTGAAAAATCCGACATTCTCATGGTGTATGGCGAATGCAGGAAGAATTCTGCTCGTTCTTGTAATGCGTACTCTGAACGATATCNTCCGACATTCTCATGGTGTATGGCGAATGCAGGAAGAATTCTGCTCGTTCTTGTAATGCGTACTCTGAACGATATCCTAACAGACGTCAACAATCTCGACAATTTTTTGCGAACCTCTTTAACCAATTACGGGAAACTGCTGTTGCAGTAAATCCGCAAGTTAGCTCCCGTGCAATCGCAAGAGGGAGTGGCATGAGTCATTCAAGTGTACTACGCATTCTGGACCGTCATATGTTCCATTCGGATAATGTCTCTCTCCATCAAGAGCTACACGGAAACGATTTTGAGAATCGTATTCGTTTGTGTATATGGACATTAAGACATGACACTCCAGATTTGTCATTTATCTTGTTTAGTGATGAAGCAACATTAACAAATCATGGCCAAGTCAATCTCAGAAACATGCACTATTTGTCAGCAAACTATCCCCATTGGCTTCGTCAAGTGGAACGTCAGCATTCATGGTGTTTAAATGTGTGGCGTGGAATAGTGAACTATCATCTCATGAGCCCCTTTTTCATTGAAGGAATACTGGTTTTCTAAAAGGTATGTCAACTGCCTAACATACGAACTTCCACAGATGTTAGAAGACATCCCAATGCAGACTAGAAGTATCATGTGGAATCTGCATGATGGTTCTGTATTGCATAGTGCAAGACGTACTATACATTGCATTCGCCGATTGTTTCAAAATCGTTGGATTGGACGAAGGGGACCTGTACATTGGCCTGCCCGTTCGCCATACCTGACCCTTTAATTTTTTTGGGGTGAAACGCTAAAAGTCATTGTCTATAAGGACATACCGAGTACACCAGGATATATGAAACAACGTATTACCGTTGCTTGTTCTGAAATGTATACTGAAATGATACAACATGTGCAGTAAATTTTACAAGACATACTGGAAGCTTGTATTATAACTGGTGGTATTCATTTTGAACACAACCTATGAAGAATAGTTTTCTCTTTCTTCTCCAGAATTCACAGAATTTGTGATCTCAGTTTTGTATTTCTTAAGAGAGTGGTGCAGTTAATTGGAGCAGACAACTGTAGGTATTTTACATCGTCATATTACGGTGGACGTAAACTCCTTGCACTAGAATCCAGCAGAAACACTATTGATATTATAATATCCTCTAGTTTTACTTTTATGATGTGAGTAGGCATTATTTCATTTGAAAAAANAGAAACACTATTGATATTATAATATCCTCTAGTTTTACTTTTATGATGTGAGTAGGCATTATTTCATTTGAAAAAATGTAACTTTATTTAAGAAATACACATTCTACTAATTAGTATTAAAATCTGTACCTGGGCTGCAATTATGAGCCCTTGTCTAAACTTCAGTTCTGTGATATCAGCACATCAACAACACCTTCCATATTATATATGTATATATATAGTATATATGTATAAATATTTCTGAATTATTGCAACGCGTAGCAAACTTTTAATATTAAATACATTNATATATATATAGTATATATGTATAAATATTTCTGAATTATTGCAACGCGTAGCAAACTTTTAATATTAAATACATTTTTAAAAATCTTTAGTGTTCAGTATATTTGCAACTCGAGAGATACCACCCCCCTTCTCTGGGCGTACATATACCCTGCAACAAAGTTACGAATGCCTCGTGGTCGTGCAGACCTAGTCTTGTGTTCGGGTCTCTTGAATGTCGTTTCGCTCCTGCTCGGCGGGACTGCGGTCTCTACTTCTGTGCCGGCGGGGAGAGCCTGAGTGGTGCTGAATACGCGACAACACATTCATCTAACAACAAGAGGCGTCTACATGCTAGGAAGGCCAGGGCATCTTCACTATAAAATTGCGAACCCGAGATCACGCACAAACACTGCGGTAGAACATCTGCCGCAAGCCTGAAAAACCCCGGAAGCACTTGTGAACATCAGGATATCTGGCAAAAGCTCTAACTAATTAAACACGACCCCCTTACTACAATCGTATTGCTAAAGTTAATTACACCGGGCTTCAGACGAGAGGGTTAACTACCGAAGGGCGAGACTAAGATGACGTGATACAAATACGACATTCCTCTGACATTAAATCAAAATTACTTGCGAGGTTCCTTAAAAAGTTGGTTATTGCACCTGATGGTTTATGGGGGTAGATCAGCGGGCATATTCCTCTCCGAACCACTATCAAACTTACAGAAAAGCTGTTGGTTGGGGAGTGGGTGGTTATCTCGAAGGCCGTGATGTCCTTTAACTTAAATTTATTCTGTGTGTACCGCAGTCATGTTCATACATTTTATGCATCAATACGAAATGGAAAAGCACAGACGCAATAAATTGCTCTAGCGTAATGTGCCACAAGCACGAAATAAATGAATTTAGAAGGTGTGGTCGCCCCTATCTATAAGCAGCGGACACTTGCCAACCCCTCGGTGCTGCTAGGAGGGGACCCAACACGAACAGCACTCTACACAGCATACTGAACAACAGCTAGGAACACGATACACCAGAACACACAAGCCTACACACTATATACCACATTCGTACGACAAATATTTTAGAAGAAACGAGAGCTCATACCTCACATTTAATCCTCGATATGTGAAAATAATATACATAATTATTTCAGACAACAACAAATATCTTTATAATACTAATATTATACTTATTGACAACCGGTCAATTGTTTTTCAAGATATAACAAAAAAGTAATTTAATAATGTGCTGTCTTTCAAAATGGCTGGAAAAGTGGCTATTTTTGGCATACATTATGTTTTCATTATTATGCTTTCAGCTTACAAAATTTGGTCCGAATTGGCCTAACGCAAAGGTAGATATACAAAGTAAATCTAAAATATTTGTACGGATGACATTTTATAAATAAATTTAAGCTCCTAAGTTTACACGTCCTAACATTCATTGTATTATATACGTGCATAAGTGGTAAAGTATTTGTTAAGTAGTTTTCGAAAAATAAAATAAATTATTTATTTTTCTTGTAGTGCTATCTTACAAAACGGCGGACCAACGGCAATGTTTATCTCAAAATTCAATGCTTACATAATGCACTTTCAAAATACAAAATTTGGTTTGAATCGTTATATGGTTTCCGAGATATGACAAATAACCAAAACATTAAAATGCCCGCAATTTGGAAAGTAAGCATCCGGCACGGTCGGAAACTGTAAAATAAAATTCCTGATGCCCTTACTAAGTACTATATGTGTACCGAGTTTGGTGAAATTTGGTTCTCATGTTCAAAAGTTTTTAAGGGGGACACACACACATACACACATGTACACACTTACACACACTCAGACACCCCGACAGGAAAGTGACCTCATGGTCTTCGGAAAGTAGGCTAAACATTAGCTTATGTTCCAAAATAATTATATTTATTNCGACAGGAAAGTGACCTCATGGTCTTCGGAAAGTAGGCTAAACATTAGCTTATGTTCCAAAATAATTATATTTATTTATTACATTTTTAGATTTACAGAAATATTAGGAAATGTAAAATGGGGATTCTGGC
This sequence comes from Clitarchus hookeri, assembly GCA_002778355.1. Taxonomy (NCBI): domain Eukaryota; kingdom Metazoa; phylum Arthropoda; class Insecta; order Phasmatodea; family Phasmatidae; genus Clitarchus; species Clitarchus hookeri. The sequence goes on along the minus strand of NQII01003239.1, from coordinate 238,603 downwards.
ACAAAAATATAAGCTGTGTAAAAGTTATAAAAATTGTTAATTTTTTCACAAATTCCTATTTTTTAGTTTAAACTCTCTCAGAAAAATTATATTTACAGAAGCATTTACAATACTANTTTTTTTCACAAATTCCTATTTTTTAGTTTAAACTCTCTCAGAAAAATTATATTTACAGAAGCATTTACAATACTATAAAACAACTATAAGAGACAAATTGTTGTTGATAAAATAACAAAAAATGATTAAATGAAATCGTTTAAAAATACTCAAAAATTAATAGACGCTATCCGATCAAAAATTATGATATTATTGTAACAATGATAAAACATAAAATAATTTAATAAAAGTAAACTATTAAAATCTACACAAATGTCACAAATTACGATAACGTTAAGAGAAAATAATAAAGTCGTATATATAGTTTAATAGATACATTTATTTTATTATATTTGTGTTAGTTTCATTAGCATACTTACTTTTTTTAAAGTCACAAAAGAAGCAATTAATTAAATAACTCAAAGTAATATTGATAGAGTAACACTTAAGGATGGCAAATATATTATGTAATAAAACAAGACGTTACTGATGTAACTAATGAACCTATTTTCCTCTATACAGGTGTAAAATCATTTTAATTAAGTTCTTCAAAGCTTAGATGATGCGTTGGTTTTGACGTCACACTGACAATATCATAACAAATGGAACCAGAAATATATGCAACAGTAGATAGGGTTTGCTGATCTAAAATATTTACAGTGCTGTCATTTTAAAAGTATTGTATTGCCTATTGCCAATGAGCTGAAACATATTTTTTACAATAGTAAAAATTTGTGGAAGTTTACGAACTCGCTTTCCTGTATTTATCTCTTCGTAGCATTACTTATGAGAGCCTAATAGTAACGCAGTGACGTAGTTAACGGCAATTATATAAATATTTTAAATTACAGTATTTAGCTTGTGATATCGATTTTGAATAATATGCTAATTTTTAAAGTGAAACGTTTAGCGAGAAAGTGCTATGAGTACATGTTTTCCTCGTGCCTTAAAGCTGTTCAAGTGCCTAATTTTTGTTTCTGTGTTTTAAAAATATTTTATGGCTTTGTGATATAACAACAATAATATATTTATAAAAATGTCAACTCAGTTTAAATATAACTGTTACAAGTAAGCATTTTAACATTTAACTATCTTCCCCCACAATTTTCAAAAAAGATGTGAGAGCACAATGTTTGATTTCAGCTGAAGTGTTTGTTGAAGTCTCAGGAAAGCCACAAAGAAATGTATTTTTGTTCACATGCGATTTGGGTTTAACTTCCAGCTGTTTTGAATTTGAATTTTATTGTTTAACTTGAAATAAAATTACGGCTGACCCACTAAAAGAATTTCCATTAAATGTATTTTATCTTATTCTAATGACGTATAAAATTAATTTCAACTGTAACCAAACATGTTAATTAAGCGAAATTTTGAAATGTGCATGACAAAACATATAAATCAGAAATTACGCGCAACTTCCGTAGTTAATTTTTGTAAATTAATTTTTCATGATTTTTATACTTCTATCGGACTACTATTTGATGTAATACCACGGAATTATAAAATAATAACACCCATAATTTTATGGAAAGCCATTTTTGTCACTTGAGCGCCCTNCAAAGTGGAAGCGACATTTTGGGCGGCGTCTCGTAAGGGAGAGCGCTTCCTCGGCGTCGCGACGCCAGCCGGCCGGCAAGTGACACGTGTCTACGCCGTGCCGGGCGGTGCTATAACTGGCGTGGGAGGACGGGATGGCGAGGTGACGGGGTTCTTCAATACCGCGCTGGACCGCGCCCAGGTAAACACACGTGGTGTCCGTCACGGCCGCCTGCGTCGTTTGTTTACGACTCTCGGCACAGCCGCAGTCGCCTCAGGTCGTTAAACTCGCCTTCGTAGGGCCCGCACTTCATTAGCCCGCGCAGCGCTTCGCTACGATACCAGGACGTTATTACTTTCTCCTCCCGCCTGTCGCTTAACGACTACCCCTGCGAAAGCAAAGCTATTGTTCATACTTACGTGCCGGATTATAGGTTATCTAACTGCTCTACATATTTTTCATTTATAACGCATGTGTGACGAAGTAAAATTGATTTCTTTGATATGTATAACACGTTAAATCATTTTTTCTTTCAAAAAACCCCAAACTAATGTAAACAGCAGAATTAGGAGTACCTTGAAAAAAAAAAAAGATTATTTTATATNCGCTTAACGACTACCCCTGCGAAAGCAAAGCTATTGTTCATACTTACGTGCCGGATTATAGGTTATCTAACTGCTCTACATATTTTTCATTTATAACGCATGTGTGACGAAGTAAAATTGATTTCTTTGATATGTATAACACGTAAAATCATTTTTTCTTTCAAAAAACCCCAAACTAATGTAAACAGCAGAATTAGGAGTACCTTGAAAAAAAAAAAAGATTATTTTATATAAAAAAAAAAAACAGGACGTGACATCACAAAAAGTTGTGTATTCAAAATGTGTATATCGAGTTCAAACGATTCAACTCATACGAGCTGATGATTTGTTTCCCTTTATGCTTTTAAAGCAGCAATAACATTGAAACAATCACAGCGTGGTTTATTTGACGATATGTGTCGTTTCGTATACCTTACGCAGGTGGCACAGTACACTCACCGTAAAAAAAAAAAATAGATGCCTCTGCAAGGATGTGTCGGATTGCAACGGTATCCGGAAGGAAGGCAAAAGTCACCAAGAACAAGAAATAATTGCAAATTGAGACAGGCATGATCAATATTTATTGCGTTACACGTACGTCTCTCAGTATGGCGTCAGACCGTCATGTTTGCGATCACATTCCTCCCAACTTTACACCATGTAGTTAAAGAGATCCCTAATGGTGTCCTGCAATAATCCACTCCATGCAGCTTGGATATTCGCTCGCAAGTCCTGTCGATTTTCCAGCAGGGGTGGAGTCGCGACAGAGCGGCCAATAGCATCGCTCACATTTGTAATGGAGAGTAGGTCTGGCGATGTGGCGGGCGATGACAGGGTATCCACGGCTTGAAAGCAGCTCTCGAGATGGCAGTGGTATGAGGCAGGGCGTTGTTATGGTGAAACAGAGCGTTGGCGTGGGTGTTCACAAACAGCAGGGGCCACTGATTACAGGACCTCGCGAACGGACCATCGCGCTGTCAAAGTGCCTCGTATGAAGATCGCACCCCACGCCAAGACGCCGGGCAGTCTGGATATCTGACGCCTGACAACGAACCGCTCCTATTGGCGCTGCCCACGTTTCCTCCGCACGCACATCTGTTAGTCGTCGCTATCAGGACAAAAACAGGACTCGTCCCTGAAGGTCACCCGCTGCGGCTCCTCGACAGTCGGTCACGACGACGTTGCAGCGTCCTGCGTCTTTCAACCGTCTGCCAACGACGCCGGCACTCACGGGATGCTGCAGGGGTGGGCGCCAGTGCTCGCTGAACGTCCACAAACGTGGCGCGGACGGGGCACTGTGCGCCTGTCGGCGGTCCGTCGCTTCTTTCTCTGTGTGGCTCGTGGCTGTCTCGCAGATCCTTCCTCAATCCCCTGGCGCCTACAGCGTTCTGCCTCACGACCGGTATGGCACGCAACATGGCGACATAACCATCCTGCAGCCCTACGATGTGACATAACCATCCCGCCGCCCTACGATGCGACATAACCATCCTGCCGCCCTACGATGCGACATAACCATCCTGCCGCCCTACGATGCGACATAACCATCCTGCCGCCCTACGATGCGACATCTCTCGAATGCGTCCAGCTGTTGCAAGTGCTGTCGAACTCGTCTCCGAGGCACGCTGCTCTTTAAAGGGGTGCTACTGACGTAACAGCACGAGCCAGAATAGAAAGCATGCACGCCAGGGCGATTTTATATATAGTCCATTCACGGTTACTTCCAACTTTTCTACTTAAGTTCTACTTTCAGGCTATTCCTCCGCCTCGTGCAAACAAAGTNTAGTCCATTCACGGTTACTTCCAACTTTTCTACTTAAGTTCTACTTTCAGGCTATTCCTCCGCCTCGTGCAAACAAATCTTAACCAAGTCTAGAAAATGACACCAGAGAGACAAGGCACTGTATTTGCGCGCGCTTAGAGTAATCACATTTTCTCACTGCTTTTAATTAGTATAGATAATGAATGAAATGTTATATAGTACAATATAAGTAAAAGTTCAATTTAACCATAAATAGAGTACTTTTAAGTTAATGCAAGTATAAAACGATGGTGATTCACGGCAAATTTAGGTAACAACTGAACACGTCATACTTGTGGTGATCTGTCAAAGGCTTGATTCAAAAAGTATGAAGAAACCGCGAATAGACTATATAGTCCAGCAGGTACAGCAACAAAGTCTGCCCTTGCTGACGTCACTTGCACGACCGAGCGTGATATGAGAATTCTACATGTCTCACACTATCTAGCATAACTACCACGTTTCACTCCGGTAGGTTGCTTCCTTGTGGCCGCAACTATTTTTTTTTGCTGATGAGTGTAGTTGTATAGTTTTACTATATCAGTATATATGTTCGTTTTTTGTGTAGCAAAAATGCTGATAATAATTATAATAGTAAAAATTAATTCCTTTCATCTGAGGTTTTCAATCTACTGTATGCAAAAATAAACAGTGTTTATATTAATGACTGCACTAGACATTTCTTGTAATGGGGACGCAATACGGATCCCACGGCATCCAGAACAGAGTAAACTGAAGACAAGCTCTAGCATGACCAAACACTCTCGGTGGAACAAAATTAAGTAATAGATAATAAGTGGAGCTCTATATCTCTAAATAGTATAAAACAAAGTCGCATATCTGCGTCTGTCTGTGTATTCGCTTAGTACGTCCAAACTACTTAATAGATTTGGATGCGGTTTTCAACATCATTTAGAGAATTTTGAGAGGAAGATTTTGGTGTATAATANAAACTACTTAATAGATTTGGATGCGGTTTTCAACATCATTTAGAGAATTTTGAGAGGAAGATTTTGGTGTATAATACATTTATATTTAATGTAAGAATAGTAGAGAAATGTCTCACCGTTTGTAATCAAGTCGTAAAAAACCGCTTTTAGGCGCTTACATGGATTGCGCTGACTAAACCATAAGAGATACATCAAATTAATGAACTACAGAATTGTAGCTCTCAAAAAGGTCCACAGAAAAGTTCCCGACAGCATATGTTTACCTTTTAAGGATGACCCACAGCAACCATATCTGTCTTTCGAAGTATCGCTGTAAAAACTTAATTGTTACCGGGTGAAGCCAGGCTGGTTCGCTAGTAAAGTATATTAAATGAATGTATCCTCATGCGATTCTCTGTTCCAATGCCAATGTTAAGAGGTACATCCAAGCGATTCGCATATTCGAATTCTTCCCTTACCCCTTCGCTCCCGGCTCGACGAGACCACATCTAAAAAAATTAATTATTCGCATATTCAGTTTTATTAGCAGATTTAATCAAGCATGCATTCAATATACTAGCATAATTTATTTGCTTCGCAATGAACAATCAGAATCAATTTAGTTGTCAATAAGGAAGGAATACATTTAACAATGCAATTTAGATCTAGGTGCAGATTCGAGGCCTTCTTCCATCGAATTTCCGGTATATCGCCACTACTCGATGTTTCCGGTATATCGCTACTACACGATGTTTCCGGTATACGCTACTATTCTATGTTTCTGGTATATCGCCACTACTCGATGTTTCCAGTATATCGCTACTACACTATTTTAACACGAAATTTGTCAAGGACAATGTTGTCGTATTATAAAAATGACGCGATAGTTATTTTATGTCTCATGACCGTGACGACATCACAGGGGCCTCGACCACCCGGGGAACACTGACCCGTCGAGCGGTTTTAGCAATTACAGGACGGGACACGACCAGAAGCTGCCGACGCCGGAAGCCGAAGAGGAATTGAGTCTCTGATTTCACAACACAGGGATGGACTGTACCCGGCAGTACTGCCAGCGCGCACACACAGAATTCCACTAGGCCCCAAGTGAACATTCATCGGAATCCAATAGGTTATACTAGTCCAAATAATCATCATTCGAATTACGACAATATTGCAATTTTTAATTNATTCATCGGAATCCAATAGGTTATACTAGTCCAAATAATCATCATTCGAATTACGACAATATTGCAATTTTTAATTGAACTTAAAATACTAATTTATTAATTTTAACATCATTTTATTTTCATAAATAGTGTAATTATAGTATTTGTCCATCNGAACTTAAAATACTAATTTATTAATTTTAACATCATTTTATTTTCATAAATAGTGTAATTATAGTATTTGTCCATCATGGTTTTCACATAATTTAGAATATTTTTCCAGGCATTTTCTTACTGCCAGGTGTTACAATTATCACAAATACATGTAAACCCACTCAATACATCCACAATAATTCGGAACAAAACCAAATTAATAAAAATTATCTTGTATCGTCCCCTTCAGCANACCCACTCAATACATCCACAATAATTCGGAACAAAACCAAATTAATAAAAATTATCTTGTATCGTCCCCTTCAGCAACATTTTTAACTTGAGCACATGATAAGAATGATTCTCCTTTGGCAGACCTGTAAGTTTTCATGGTGCCAGATTTTATCTAACCCTTCTGGGATATATTACATTTATGCCACCATTTCACGGTTACAAGTCAGAAAAGTATGTATGTAATATTTATCACTTACCCTATACGCATTTTTATTACAAACATGTACATTCCAGTTAGATATATGCATACCGTAAGACAGGGTTACTTNACCCACTCAATACATCCACAATAATTCGGAACAAAACCAAATTAATAAAAATTATCTTGTATCGTCCCCTTCAGCAGCATTTTTAACTTGAGCACATGATAAGAATGATTCTCCTTTGGCAGACCTGTAAGTTTTCATGGTGCCAGATTTTATCTAACCCTTCTGGGATATATTACATTTATGCCACCATTTCACGGTTACAAGTCAGAAAAGTATGTATGTAATATTTATCAGTTACCCTATACGCATTTTTATTACAAACATGTACATTCCAGTTAGATATATGCATACCGTAAGACAGGGTTACTTTGGCCCCAATTTTAGATAAGCTTACTTACTTTTACAACAGTTAGAAATAAATGGTATTTATTCTGCTTTGTGGTTTATCTATCTCAGAGCAGCAAAAGAACGAAAAAGTTAGCTTTTAACAATTACAAAATTAAATACTGCTTTCCTATATTTGCGGCAAAGTTACCCCACCCCATCTTATGGTATATATACACATATATAAGATCTATATGTATACTATATGTATTATATATAATCCTTCCAGAAAACTACTTACCGCATTACATGGACTATTAAAACAAAAGCCACTAGGTTATCTTGTGACCACTTAAGGGAAGGTCGAGCAGCCATCGACAATAAAGTAAACATTAATTTACAATTGCTTAAAATTATTGTAGACATAAATTTATAAGCTAATTGCTAACACCCGTATATTTTTTAATGTAGACGATGCAAAACTATACGGTATTATGTGGTATAAATTCAAACATAAGGTCAGCACTTTTTAACTGTGGACATGGAAGAGGCGGGTAGCCCTGGATAAGATATATCGATCAATTATAACTATTTAAATGACATATTACGGTGGTGGATGTGAGAGTTTCGCTACTCTACGACCTGTTTCCTTGCGCTCAGTCTATTCTCAGTCGCATCTGGGAGTGGTAATAATTTTTTCAGTGAAAGTTGGAAATTAGAATGTTTATAAATCCCGTAACCCACTTGTCGTTCATTGGCTGAGGCTCGTGGTTTGGCTTAGACAGATCTTAATTCTGATTTGAAAAAAAAAAAAAAAGCACATAATTTTCGGGAACACAGAATTCCTTTCTAGTGTTCTCAGGGTGAGAACATTGAACCTCGGTGTTTAGCAGAGAGCGTTTCAGAGTTCAGTGAGTTTCTGTCACATTCTCTGATGTTGTTGCTAAGAGAAAACGGCTGGTTTCATTGGCATTGTGTGGTAAAGTTTCAGGTTCATTAGCAAATATTGTAGAAGACTGATTGTTAGCACGTTCTTGAGGTTCAACTGAGTTTAGGCCTACAGTGTGTGTGGACAATTTTCCACAAGGCAGACGTTTGNAGTTTCCACAAGGCAGACGTTTGCAAATATCTGTTGCAAGAAGTTTCTCTGAAACATAGCTGCTATCCAATGAAGAATCTGGAATCTCTGTCCTAAGGCTCGCTGCAAAATCAAGATCACTGTACACATTTGGATTTATGGTATAAATACCTGTGCTAAAAGTGAATGAAGCGAGTGAAGAGATTTGGGCGGCTCTTAACAGCGAGGTCTTGAGAGCTGATGAGGGTGATTGAGGTGAGTATGGAGCAGCGCCGGAATAAAAGGGTGGGGGGAAAAGGGAGCGCCCCAAGAAAACCCGCCGACCAGTGGCATCGTCCGGCACGATTGCAACATGCGAGAATCCGGGAGTGGCCCGGCCAGTGATCGAACACGGTTGGCCTTGGTGGGAGGCAAGCGTGCTAACCGCTCAGTCACCGGGTCCCCCCTGTGCTAGAGAATATATTTACAGACACTTCCAACGGACAAACTCTAGTATGCATCACGAACAAGTCCAGCAATATCATAGCCATTGATTCTCACAGAAGGATTTCTCATCCGAAGTGCACAAGCCTCGGTTCATGCGCCCTTAAAGGGCTTCATAATTGTGGGATCAAGAAGTTGGACAGTGTGGTATGCTTAGCATGTGTATGTGGTTCTTGGGAACATTGTAGCGGGTCGCTGCCTCTCTCACTGTCAACTCCAGACACTACACGATCCGTAGCATTTTCATCACATTTTCAACCTAAGCTTCTCGATTAGTCTTCTTTCCTTAAATATTTAGTACGTCTTAGTGGTCCTGGGAAAAAAAATTCGGAATTTGTCTGTGGGTACCTGCCCTACAAAAGTATTAGCTGATTTTGCCCGAGGCTACTCGCTGCGTAAAATTTAATGGACCCTTTTTAAATTAGTTTATTTATTCCTGTGGCACTATCTTACACATGGTGGACAAAAGAGGCTCTGTGTAGACACATTTGATATTTGGTATATATACTCCCAGCATACAAAGTTAAGTGGGAATTGATTAAATGGTCTCGAAGATATAGCATACTGTGATAAAATAACTAAATTGCCGCCATTTTGAGAATAAGTGTTTGAAATAATTGAAACATATTTGTATATATCGACTGCGGCAGTAATACTTTATTGTTAAATTTTGCAGGAATCTGTCAATTGTTTCCCGAGAAATTACAAAAAAACCTTGATTAATACATTTAGCGCTATCTTACAAAATGGCTGACAAAAATGGTTGTGGTTTTTTGGCTTATATGATTCTTGTAATACATACCATCAGCCTCCAAAATTTGGTTGAAATTGGCTAAATGGTATGGAAGTTTGATCAATTATAAAAAATAAACAAATATTTGTATGGCCGCTATTCTGAAAATAAGTGCCTCATAAAGTTCAATTACTTACATTTACTTGGCCAATCACAGTATTACTGACGTGCCAAATTTGGCGAAAATAGTTTGAATAGTTTTCGAGATATAAAGTAAAAGTTTTATTTTTTCATGTGGCGCTATCTTCCAAAATGGCAGACCAACAACAATATTCAGCTCTGAATTTAATGCTTACAACTTGCGCTATCAGTATACAAAATTTGGTTAAAATAGGTTGAGTGGTTTCCGAGATATGGCACGTTGCCCTAAATTTAAAATTTGCCGCCATTTTGAAAGTAAGTTCCGGCGTTGTCAAAAACTATAATAAATTAGCTGTTCTTACTTATTACTATATGTGTACCGAGTTTGGTGATATTAGGTGTACGTGTTCAAAAATTGAAAGAAAGAGACCCATACACTCACAGAAACACACACAGACACACATACACAGACACACACATTCATATAAACACAGGCAGGAAAGAGATCTCATAAGCCAAGATTATCCTCAAGTGTTTTGGATAGTAAAATAAATATGAATTACATTGCGTATGACAGATACACGATAGTAATTGTTGTGTCACAATAGTAATTTGCTGTTTATCGGTTAGACCTGCCAAAACCACGTCGATTCAAGAAAGGTTATAGCAATATGTACGTAAATAAGTACTTTAAGATGTCAGTACATATATTATAATTAGATTTTTATAGAACTTCATCGCAATCAATACATGCGCAATTTTTTTTCCTTCTTACTTTTAGTTCGTCAGAATTCAAACGTTGCATCTGCTTACTTCCTGTGAAACCACTGATGGTCCTTGCTGGTGATCTTGCTTGCCATGCATAAGCTAGGACGCGGTAGGAGGAGGGGTGTTCGTCATCGATCTCACAGCAGTATCAATATTGCCCAGCCCCCCTCAGCCCACTGCGTCTACCAGCTGACGGCAATTATTCGCCCACAGAAAAAAAAAACTGGTACTTGCATCAACTACGGTAATCTAATTTTCCATTCCAGAAGTAAATGTGCGAGAGTTCCTCCATTTGGATCGTCACGTTCTGCGTGGAATTTACGTTATAAGTAGAGAGCCCGTGCCGTACTGATAGGGATCCAAAAATTACGACACCGCCAGGAAAAAAAGCAACTTAGATGTTACTTTCAAGTGTCATAATTCTCAGAGTACCAAACGAATTATGCTGATCGGCAGACAAAGAAGGCAGATTTATAACACAGAAACCACTACAGGCGATTCGCGGTAAACTGAGCAGTTTTGAAAGCCCTGCGTGAGATCTACTTGTATGCACGTTGTGTATTCCTCCACCTTATGTAAGATAGCATTCGCATGGGCCTCATCACTTTGTTCATGCGCCGGTCAAGTGAGTCTGTAAAATTATTAGAAAAGTAAATATTTAACAAATCTGTTCATTTTTGCACTTCGATGCGTAAAAAAAACTGAAAGAGAAAGAAATAATTTAAGTTATCATAAACGGTTACCTAACACTTTTTATCCGACGTTAAGATACAGAACTACTTCCCCATCCATCGTTACCAACTTTACTGGGCACATGTCACCCAGGGCGCCCGTTAAAATATATGCAGGTAGGAGCAGTGACTTTTTTCTGAGGTTGATTTCATAAGTGCTCATGCGATCGTGATCAGCCTTTTGACAGTTTCATTCGCGGGGCCACGGGCGCCTCTCCCGACCGACATTCATGCAGAACGAGGTTATTTCGAGGCGACAACTGTTTATTTATCCTCACGACACCACAGTGTTGTCCGCACCCCAGGACGCGGCCTCAGGAGACCGTCGCTTGTCTCGTGATCTGGAGAAGCGAAGTCACCAACGACGCGAGGTCGTGATCACGCCTTGCCCACACAGGCTTCGTGCACGTATCCGGAGATCCGACCACAAACGCTAGCGTTCGGTACTTTATAAAGACCGGCTTCCGGGCGTTGAAAAGTATCGAAACTTTAGTGCGATATCATCTTAACACTTCTATTACCGTAATGATACACAAAAGAGAAATGAGAGTAGGATGGAAGGGGGCACCTTTCTATCCATAATGTATAAATATTTTCTTAGCTATTTGGCATGCAAATTTTCAGCAAGAGAAAATAAGAATTTTTAAATGAAAGTCGTCAAGTTTATGTTGGGTAGCAGCCTTGCTATACATTCCTTACAAATTCGGCGTGCCAGTATTGTTGTTAGCAAGAGTTTTCTGCCATCGTAATCTCTGGTTTCTACCGTCTGTGCTGGATGACGTAGCTTCAAAATATGCTGCAGATGTAAGAGAGTGGATACATTGTGTCACAAGCAACGAGTTTTAGGTGGTAAAAAAAAAATAGAATATAGCATTTCTTGTCAAATGCTTGCTCCAGTAAAGACGATTTGTCACCATTTTCAGTAATTGCACGCATAAACTTCCCGCTATATAAACTACTAAGTATTTATTTTGGAATGTATTATTTATTTGATGCGTTATAATAAATCCCCCCTCGCCATACCTGCTCGTCCTGGTAAAGGCTGTTAGCGGTCAGTTCACCGCTTTTGAAAGTCCTACTTAGGACGTTGTTTATCCATCCATCATAAGTTAAGTTAGCACTGCGATGAACCTGACGATTTCATTCGTACGTCGACCAAGTAAAATTTTGACATTTTCAGGAATGTAAATATGATACCAACATGTCAATTCTTGTTCTTACGCGCAAGAAAAAAAAACCAGAAGATAAATGGAATATCTTGACTGTCCACAAAAATTCCAGTATGACGTACAGACGTTGAAGAAATTTACTTACATCGCTATCAAATTTACCTAGAGGGTGCCAGTCAGTTCTTCCTTTTAAATGTATGTAGTTACGGGTAACGCTTTTTATAAAGTTTTATTTCAAAGTAAATCAGTTAAATGCGAAAAAAAAAAATATACCCAAGGGAGGGGCACTGCAGTGAATGTCACGAAGCACTTTTTTTTCCCCCTCTAGACCACCGCAGGCCATGAGCCGCGTTGCTCAGACTCACGACGCGACGTAGGCGTGTCTTCCAAGTGCACTAGTGTCTTCCGACAACACCCTGGACCTCGTGGTGTAGTGGTCAGGCCACTCTCTCTTAACCCAGCGAATCGGGCTTCATACTCGGCACACATCCTCAATATCGCGCGTGGGAAACCTGGCCCGTTGGCCGGCGTTTTTCCAGCGCACTTCCGTTTCCCCTACGATTGCATTTCTTCGCCGCCCCACCCGCTCATCCAATTGTTACTTAGTAGCTCAGCTGATTAGCGCCGTTTGGATACACACTATCATATAATATTTATCTTCTAAGCCATCACACCTACTATTCCGCTAGTCACGTTACTCGAGGAAGCATGGCGTGCTATAGACTATGCTGTGCTCTACAGATAAAGGTTGTTGGTGGAGAGGTAGAGGGTGGTAGGTGAAATTATGTAAGCCCCCTTCAGAAATAATAATATCGTATAAAACATGTCACTCTTGGCTATTAAAAATTTCATTTTCAATAAAATACAATTTTGTCTTTGTCCTTAACAATCACTTTCTTTTCCTGAAGGTGTTTAATTGTGACTGAACCATTAACGCGTGGATTATGTGAAAATAATGTTGATTGGATCACTATATATTTGGAGCTCTATTGTGTATGCTGACTTAAGATAGAAGAAACGTGGCTTCGAATGAAATACTGCATCCAAGTGTTAATAAACATGCAAAAATTGCGTACAAATTTTTATTGTATATTTTCCAGTAAGACCAACATGACACATTGAATTATGTGTTTTCCGACTAAAAAAGTGTCCACATTTTTTTTCACTTTAAGATTCGGTGCCAAGCATTTATACTCTCCATGTGTGTAATGACCTTCGTCAACTGGGAAACTATTAAAGTGGTCTTAAACTTATGTCACATCAGCAGGCACTACTTAGGCAGATCACTGTTTGCCATGCATATCCGGTGATGCTTTCTCTGAAACTAGTAGGTCTCAGAGTTCTCGTATTCTGTCACTAGATACACTATAGACTACACACCTTCATACTTGGATACGAATAGCAGAGCTAGAAAACCTTGTGTATGTGTGGTCTTTGGTTTTTGTTTCTGATCATCGTTGTCTTCCGACAATCTTGGACGGTTTCTTGGGGGTGGAATAAACTTGTATTAGGCTCTGCAATTACACATCTTGCTCATTTATTTTTTCCAAAGCTCAGGCAGCTAATTTTACTAATCCTTCATTTCCATTTGAACCTGCAACAATGGAGCAGTGGCAGTAATAATGACAGTTGTTCTAAAATAGTAACAACAAACAATAGTAGTTTACAATGAAGCAATAATACATGTTGCTTACCTGCAATCATAACCTCGTTCTCTCGGCTCAACTGTGTTACCTTTGTAATTTATGTAAGTTTGGCTTTTCAGTTTACATTATTTAATTCTCTAACGTTCATAAATACTAGTTTTTACAAATTTTCTTAGTTTGGGAGCACTTATCTTACTACTTATAGATACCAATTTTGTTATGAATTTTTGAAACTTTCAAACGCACAGAAACACAAACAAAATCACACATAGCCTCTGTACTGACTGTCGCAAATGCCTTGCCACAAAACGAAAAGAAAATGGAATCAACTTAATGCACGGGACATGTTGCCAACCTAACAGTTTGTATATAAACCTCCTTCTTAACCAAACTGGATTCCTTGTCATCTCCTGCAACTACAGTTTACCGTGGACACGCACACTCTGAGGAGTAAGCAACTGACTCATCGTTGCAGAGCGTGCATAGCTGTCTGCAGAGCATGAGGATCATGTGGGGCGATTGTGAAGCATGTGGAGCGATTGCGGAACTTGTAGAGTGATTGTGGAGCATGTGAAGTGATTGTGGAGCATGTGGAGTGATTGTGGAGCATGTGGAGTGATTGTGGATCATGTGGAGTGATTGTGGAGCATGTGAAGTAATTGTGGAGCATGTGGAGTGATTGTGGAGCATGTGGAGCGATTGTGGAGCATGTGGAGCGATTGTGGATAGGATTGCGGTGCGTGCGGTGCGTGCGATGCTGATTGCGGTGCATGCAGTACTGATTGTGGTGCATAAGGTGCTGATTATGGTGCATGTAGTGGTGATTGTGGTGTATGCGGCACTGATTGTGGTGCTGCGGTGCTGATTGGTAAGGATTGAAAAAGATTGATGGAAAGATTCCTGCCGACTGACTCCTGCAGATTGACTCCTGCATGTGATGTCTCAGTGCTTGTGTGGTTGGTCAGCTGCACTCACATGACAACTCGGTGATTGGCTGGTCAATGTCCGCCCAATGTGTTATTGGCATAATATTATTGGTTTAATGTCAACATGACGTCACAGGGCTTGCATATGGGTATATTATAAGCAGTTGGAGGTCAGTTGTGATAATTAGATTGACAGCAGCTGACGTGAAACATACATCGTCTCAGCTTGTGAAAGCACGTATAAAATATTATGGTGACAAAGGTCCAGCAACAAAATCTACAGCAGTACTGCCATCGACTTCTTCGAGCATGACACTGACAGTGCTAGCGACTTCTTCGGATGAGTCACTCGCAGCAGTGTCTCCATCGACTTCTTCGGATGGGTCACATACAGCAGTGTTACCATCAAATTCTTCAGGCATGACGTCGACAGCACCTTCGACTTCTTCAGACGGGTCTCCTAGAGCAGTGTCATCATCGATGACTTCGTCAAGGCTTCTTTGCTGTTAGTGTAATAAGATATTTGCCTACAACCAAGGTGCAAGGAAGAACGAAAGAACTACTTGTGCCAAGGGACCTTCCTGTGCTAAGCAACGATGTGCCAAGTGAAAACGCCTGTTCAAACGAGGAGATAAGCTGAAGAGACATAGCAAGAACTGTAAAGGTAGAGATCCTGCAGCTAAGAAACGCCCTGTACTAGCTGCTGGCAAAACCACATTGAGTGTGTTCTACCTTAAACAATCAGCATTCAAGGGAACTTCAAAAGATTGTGTGATTGGGAATAACTTTGTAGGCACAAAAACCACATGTACATACCTGGACCACAATAAGCAAAGGATACTCAATCAATAAACAGAATAAGTCGAAGAAGGTCCCATAAAATATAATATTTAGCTAGAGTGTACCTACAAAAAGCCACAACATTCCGATGAAGCCATTAGTCGATGAGCATTCAAGACTGCGAACGTAGCATTGTACAATGATGATAGCATTCCAGGGGCTGTAGAGGCCTTGAAAGAAAAACTCTGTCGTGAAGAAGAATATATGGCCAAGGGTTCTGGTTGGACGCTTTTGCTAGCATATACTGTCTTGTGCTGTGCATAAGAATATTATATTCACTACGTGAAAAGTGAGCATGCTGTTGTAAAGACAATGTTTAAATGGCGTGGAGAATGTAAGGATTCTGTTTTTATTCTTGTAGTTGAAGTGTGCGTGTGTATATATGTGTATATATACACACACATATATATATATTTATTTTTATATATACATGATTTCAATGAAAAAATTTTTATTTATCGCTGGTGATGTACCTTGTCCTAGCATGCCTACGTCCCTGATGTAGAAAATATTATAGCCTTGGTTTTCATATCTGTCACTATGTAATGGTATTGTAAGAGGGCATGATAAAAAAATTAATGAAATTACGTGTTAAATTATAATGATTTGAAAGTTATTACTTCAACATTTGCTGTGTAGGCACATCACTGGGTGTGTACGATCAATGACATAGTAATAAAGGTATAATATGTAACTTAACTGTACTGACACTAAGAATGGATTGCCATCNATATATATATATATATTTTTATATATACATGATTTCAATGAAAAAATTTTTATTTATCGCTGGTGATGTACCTTGTCCTAGCATGCCTACGTCCCTGATGTAGAAAATATTATAGCCTTGGTTTTCATATCTGTCACTATGTAATGGTATTGTAAGAGGGCATGATAAAAAAATTAATGAAATTACGTGTTAAATTATAATGATTTGAAAGTTATTACTTCAACATTTGCTGTGTAGGCACATCACTGGGTGTGTACGATCAATGACATAGTAATAAAGGTATAATATGTAACTTAACTGTACTGACACTAAGAATGGATTGCCATCATAATACATTTTAAGCAACATGCTGTTGAAGTGGTAGAAATTTGACCCTGAGACTTGGANAGGTTTGATGCAACAGACATGAAAACATGCTGTTGAAGTGGTAGAAATTTGACCCTGAGACTTGGAGGGAATGGAGGGTGGAAGTCGAATTGGGCCTGGCCAGACCTGCTTTAGAGCGGTATATGGCGAAGAGAAGTCCTACAGAAATTTCTACATGACTGGAGTTGCTCTAATACACCACAGTTATTTTTCTAGTAAAAACAAATTAGGTACTAAATGTATTTCGATGGTTAAATGTCAAGACAATATGGCAAAATAAAAGATTGTGGAAGTCATGTAACCCAAGATGGTAGTTAGAGGGGACTGAGTAATCAGCAGGCTACTAAATCGAGGTGGAATGGCAGAGCATGAATACAATGTAAGATGGTGGGGCTGGAGCACAAGTAACTTAATCATGGTGACAAAATAAAGAAGGAATGACAGATAATGAATTGAAGGTAACTAAGAATAAAACTAAATCAATGATGGTGAACATGGCATGACAGAGCACGAGAGAATGTATGTTTCCTCAGCTCGCTTGGTGGCTAAGTCGAGAAATTAACACCACTTATGTGATGGAAATAGAATCTAATATGTCAGGTGCAAACAACACCACCTATACTTTAAATGAATGTAAACAAATATGACTGTCATCTGGTGGCTAAATCGATAGCTCGCCTGGTGACGAAATCGAAAATTAATACACTAGTGCTACCTAGGTGACAAAAAAGTAAACAAATGACAAACAAAAAAAAACCGATATGGCTAGTGGAGTGCATTTAACAGAATGAGTATTGGCTAG
>NQII01003239.1:189174-221074 GCA_002778355.1 Clitarchus hookeri | reverse complement strand
CCTGCCGACTAATTCACCAATGAGAAACTTTGGAAGGGGAGTGAAAGGTTATGACAACGTGATTGATTGGAGGGTCAGTCGTCTGCGGGATATGGTGCTTATAGGACCTCCGGAAATGTTTGCTTTTAAAATAAATTGGAAATAATAATTTTAAATAAGATTTTAATAAATTTCAAATAAATTTTAAATAAAATTTTTAATATTTTTTAGAATCTTTTGTGATTCCTTAGAATTTTTAGGGATTTTTTGGAATTTTTTGGGTTCAAGGTTATACAAGGTCACAGGGTCAAGGTCAAATTAAAGGTCACTTGGGTTCAATATGGTGGTTGGGTGACGTCACAACATGACAGTTGAAAGACCGGCATGATGCCCGCTTCGGCTCCAAGGCCTTGTTATGTCCAAATACTCAATATTTAAATTTTTTTAATTTTTTAATTTTTGGTTGAGGGTTTTGGGTTAAGGGTCTGAGCTTTAGTCTTGAATCAAGGGTTTGTAGTCAAGGGCCTTGAGTCTCGGGTATTGAGTCAAGTGGTCTTGGGTCTTGAGTCAAGTGTCAAGGGTTTTTAGGGAATTTGTTAAATTTTTTATAAATTTTTTGGGATTTTTTATGTATATTTTAGCTATGAAAATTTTTTTTTTGCTTTTTTGGATTTGCTGTTTTTTTTTTTGGAAATTTTTAGATACATCTTTTAATAATGTTTAAATATTTTGATACATATTTGGGATGATTTTTGGGATTTTGGGAATTTTTGGAATTTGTTTGGGTTTTCAAGGTCACTGGGGTCCAGTCACCTGGATCCAAAATTGCAGCTAAGATGGCTGGCAGAACCAAGATGGCTGATGGTTAGGTCTGACTCCGGACCCTGGACCCTGTGTATCGATTTAGCATATCCTATGCCTATAAACCTTATATGACCGCCACTGCTCTGCCCTCGAAAAGTGCCTTTCGGGGGATCTTTTATGCAATTGGAGGATCGGTGCTTATTTAAGCGCATTTTCACCCTTGAGGGTCTACAAAGCACACTTTGAACCACACTCCCCAGTTAATCAAGCAAGACTATCATAATAATTACACTGGTTATACGCCATAATAATGTAGTATTAATGTTTACAAATATCTGTAATAACTCATTTTATGCCCATTTATTTAAGCCCCAAATGGTAGCATTTTTTAGCCTACGAGATCACTTTCAGGTAAGTGTCCCCTTAAAAACTTTTCAATGCGCCCACCGAGTTTTACCAAACTCGGCACACTTATAGTACTTAGCAAGGATATGAAAATTTTATAGTTTTCAAACACACTGGGTGCTTAATTTCAAAATGGTGGCCATTAAAAATAGGGTGCTTGTCATATCTCGGGAACCATTCAACCGATTTAAACCAAGTTTTTATGTTGACATTGCATCATGTAATCATTGAATTTAGAGATGGATACAGTTGTTTAGTCCACCACTTTGGAAGATAGCAACACATGATAAATACGTTTTTTACTTTTTGCTCGTAACTCACCAAGTTTAGCACATAGGTAATACTATGGTAGACCATGTATACATACGCAATTTAAATTGATAAGACACTTTTTTTCAAAACGGCAGCTTTACAAATATTTTAGGTTTATTTGGTATATCTACCATACCATTCGGCCAATGTCAACGAAACTTTGTTTGCTGAAATTATATATTATAAGCATCGTATTTCCCAAAAAGTAGCTGCTTGCGCGCCATTTTGCATTGTGTAGCACCACATTAAAAAATGAAGTTTTAATGTCACATCTCGGTAAAAAATATACTGATTCTCACCACATTTGGCAAACAATTACTACTACAGAAGGCCATCTAAATGTGTGTGTTTCATGAGAGTCAAACACTTATTTTCGAAATGGCGACAATATAAACATTTTAGTTTAATATAATTTATTTACGAAAACATGTAGGGTATAACTAATTTCACTTTAACTTAGTATTAGTGTGCTGGCAGTATCTATTAATACCATAAAATTTGTCTGCACACTGTATAAATTTTTCCATTATTTTGTAAGATAGCACCATATGAATAAATAAAGTTTTTGACATATCTCGAAAAATAATTAACTAATTACTACCAAATTTGGCAAACATTTAGCACTGTGGCAGGTTATGCAAACTGGCATGTTACACGTGGGTCAGACGCTTATTTTCAAGATGGTGGTCGTATAGTAATTTTATTTTAGTTTGCTAAATGGTCGAAATAATGTAATCAATTCCAAAATAACTTTGTATGCTGGCAGTATAATTTACAATTATCAAATGTGTCTATAAAAAGTATTTTTTGTGCCCCGTTTTGTAAAGTAGCGTCACATTAAAAACGGAAAATTTTGATCATATCTCTGGATAAAAAACCGATAGATCCCTACCAAATTTGGCAGACAAATAGCACTACGGCAGGCCATGTAAACTGATATGTTTCGCGTGGGTCAGACACTTATTTTCAAAATGTCGGTTATACAAACATTTTAGTTTAGTATGGTATATCAACGAAACTACGAAACACATTTCAACTTAACTGTGTATGCTGGCTGTATCTATTCGAAAAATTAACTGTGTCTATTAAAAACCTCATTTACAAGCCATTTAAAAAACAAAACCCTCAATGAAAAAACAAAATTTTTACGTCATATCTTGGGAAACAATCAACATATTCCTACGGAATTTGGCAAAGAAGTTGTGCTTTTGTAAGCCATATCAACTTATAGATGTTAATTGGACCAGACACTTATTTTCAGAATGACTGCGATATAAACATTTTAGCTTAGTATCCTATATCTGCGAAACTATGCAACCAATGATAACTTACCTTGGTAGACTGGAAGTATCTATGCAAGCATCAAATGCACAAATACATTAATTCTTTTCTCCAACATTTTGGAAGATAGCACCACATGCAAAATTATGCTTTTATGACCTATCTCGAGAAACAATTATACAATTCCCACCAAATTTATGCAACAAGATATACTTTTCTATGCCATCTAAATGTATATGACTAAAGGGGGTAGTCACACATTTTCAAAATAACAGTCATGAAAATATTTTTGTTTAGTATGCCATACCTACACGGAACTTTATATGTTGGCGGTATCTGTGACAATCATCAAATGTGCTAATACATAACCTGTATGTCTGCTATTTGTGAAGATCGTCGCATGGAAAATGAAGGTTTTATGCCGTATCTCGGGGACCAACCAACATATTCCCACCACATTTTTTTGGTTATATGGCGTTAGTATAAATAATTTAAATTAGTATTTGTTTAATAGCGTTGGTATGAATAATTTTGATTACTATAACATACCTGTTAAACAATTCAACAAAATTGAACCAAATTTTGTACGCTAACAGTTTTTATTAAATATATCAATAATGGGTACAGAGATGCTCTTTATAAAATAGCGCGAGGTGAGAAAATGGAACATTTTACCATATTTCCGGGACTATTAAACTAATACCGAATTTCGCGCACTAGTAATGCTACAGGAGGCCACGCACACTTACGTGTCTTAAGACACTTATTTTCAAAACTATGCCCCTGTAAATATTTCAGGTTAGTGAACGTTGTCGTTCAAAACATCACACTGATTGCATCCGAAGATGATGTTCCGAATCCTACCTCCGCAATGTAGCTGTTTGCACGCTGGCTTATGGTACGGAATTTTCTGGGTTCGAGTCCTGGGTTAGGCACGTGTGTATTTGTAATTGTCACGCTACTGTTGCTTATGCTTGTGGTTCAATCTCTAATGATATTGCGGCCAATGAGACATCTAGGCCTACCTAACATCCAAACTGTTAAGAAGAACTTCATTAAAAATATTATTTGCATCCTGTAGAGTATAGAAGGCTCATTGTTCATATCAAAAACTTCTTGTTATAACTGGAACGAACGTGCTTGAATCTATTACTAAAACTGATTATTTTTTAAACATTAGTGCCAATATTTTCTTATATACACCCTATTGCCCTACTTGACAAAGTCTTTCTTGCAAAATGTGCTTTTCAAAGCACGCAGAATGGAATTCGCTTAAATTTTTATTAAAAATGAAATTTTATTAACTGATATTTTAAAACATTTAAATAAGTTAATTATAGCAAAATAATTTCATTCTTCTTTTATATGGAACAGAAATCATATTTTTGTAAGAATGTTGGTAGTGTGCGTATTAGATTCCAAGGAGTTCTGCAAGTGTTCAGTCGGGTGCAGTGCTCCACTCAAAGCCTCTTTATTTCTACCTTACGAAGATGCACACACTCGCGTATGTAGTAATATAGTAAATTTCTGGGTTTATTCTTCGGATTTTTTGAAACAAACCTTTGAAAAAACACGTTAGGAGTGACATGTAAACCTGTTTTTTAAATAACTTGTATCCACGAATATATGACTCTGTAATAAAATTTGAAGTATTATATTTTTTAATAAATGAAATTGTAACTCAGTAACTTCTAAAACTTGTAATATTTATTTTGTATTCGATATAATTAAAATTAGCGAGAGCAGTGATGTGTTGGCAACGGCTAGTAAGAAATAGTTCACAGTTAAAATATAGTTTTGACCAATTTTTTTTGTATGCTATTCGTAAATTAAACGTTACCTATTGAAATATTGAAATTGTTAAGTAGCACTGATGGAAACATATTTAGTTTTTACAGTTAAAAATATCAGCGCAAAATACGGTGGATAGGCCCTAGTGACATGGTATTTTTTTTCGGAAAAAACTTGAATAGACGGAGCGGAGCTTGTCGCTCTTATTCCCTCTCTCTGTTTCTCTCTCTCTCTCTCTCTCTCTCTCTCTCTGTCGGGAAGTTTCGCACCGCTAATATTAACAGGAAACTTATACGTTTTCGATTTTGGCATATTTTATACTTATTACATCAAATATAAATATTTTTTAATTTGTAATTTACAACTGAAATTAGAACTTAGTTTTTGAATACTTATTGTAATACTATGTATATTTAGATGTGATAGCGGGACGGTTACAAATCCGAAGTTGGCAGCAGTGCGGCGATA
The DNA here is from genome assembly GCA_002778355.1 of Clitarchus hookeri. NCBI lineage: Eukaryota > Metazoa > Arthropoda > Insecta > Phasmatodea > Phasmatidae > Clitarchus > Clitarchus hookeri. Next base: position 216,034 of record NQII01003239.1, on the reverse strand, counting down.
TTACGATGACCTGGCGTGTTGCTCTTGACTGGACGAGGTGTTAATTTTTCTTCCTGCGAAATACACTTCAAATAACCACATCATGTTTGTACACGTTGTGTTTTTCAAACATACCGAGGCAAGAAACGATGTTGTGATAAATCAGTTTTTCAAAGGCAGGAATAAATATACTGTAATGTGTGTACTGACTGCTGCATGTGAAAGGGTATTGTTGGATCAGTGTGTGTGATTGCAAATATTGGACGTGCGAAATTTATACGTTTGAACGGTGAAATTTTTTTATAGCAAAATTATTTNCCGAGGCAAGAAACGATGTTGTGATAAATCAGTTTTTCAAAGGCAGGAATAAATATACTGTAATGTGTGTACTGACCGCTGCATGTGAAAAGGTATTGTTGGATCAGCGTGTGTGATTGCAAATATTGGACGTGCGAAATTTATACGTTTGAACGGTGAAATTTTTTTATAGCAAAATTATTTANGTGTGTGATTGCAAATATTGGACGTGCGAAATTTATACGTTTGAACGGTGAAATTTTTTTATAGCAAAATTATTTAGTTGAAAATGACGTCTGTTTATTTATCACAACCACGTAACTTCACCCGAGGAGTTTGAAACACAATTGTGTAACGTGCTTACGTTTCTGTGATTCGAATGTTTGCCACAATCCCAACAAATTATTAAGCCCAGCCAGAAAGTTTTAAATAAATAAACGTGGTAAAAACTAAGTACCTGTGCAAAAAAAATATATATAAGCGGAATAAGTTACGGTAGGTCTATTTGTGTACATGTTTACCGTTATTTCTTAAGTTTGTCGCTGCTTCGTACACAAAGTGAGCCACGTGAGTTGCGTGTTCGAATTTAATGTCTATTTCGCTGGACTGGTTGCACCTTCGTTTTAATATTTATTCCGACTGAGGTCGTCAACCGAAATTTCGATTTAAAGTACGAATTCATTGCCCACAATTCGAATCCAGCAACGATACACTTGAACAGGCAAGACTAAAGATAATCATAATTCTTTTGTACGATTTTGTTCTGCTTCCATACGAAAATGACGTATACGCGCGGCATGCAACAGCGCACGGAAGTTTTGGAACGAGGGCCACTCCGCCGTTGACTGGACGTCGAAAGAATCTCCCGCAAAATCACGGAGTTATTGTCTGCGCTTTGCCCACGGGCACGATACTGGGCTGAGCACGTAACTTCTTGCGTCGGGACGTTAGAATGGCAGTCGGAATCCGACNGGGGGGGAGTGTTTTCGGGACCGGCGTGTGCACTCAGCCATCGCGTGGTCGTTTGTTACGTAAGGATGTTCCGAGAAGCAATCGACTCTCCTAGGAAGAAGGAACGAATCAGGAATCTCGTGGCGCGGTGTGTTTGTGATGCTCGGCCGCTTACCCTGGTGCGTGAAATGCGTTACGGCGTGAATCTGACACGCGCCTTACGAAGTCGCCCGAAAGTATTCGCGGTATCTTTGGCTGGGAAGCGGAATGAACACCTCAAAGGATCCGCCACACTACTGCGTCGGCGCCCTAACGCAGCAGTGCGGGGTCGTGTTCCATTCCTCTAGAAGACGGCTGCAGTGTCGTTCCCTTACCAAGTACATACTTGGTCGTGTTCCATTCCTCTAGAAGACGGCTGCAGTGTCGTTCCCTTACCAAGTACATACTTGGTCGTGTTCCATTCCTCTAGAAGACGGCTGCAGTGTCGTTCCCTTACCAAGTACATACTTGGTCGTGTTCCATTCCTCTAGAAGACGGCTGCAGTGTCGTTCCGTTACCAAGTAAATACTTGGTCGTGCCAGGTAACAGAACAATTACCGCGGTGTTATATCACTGTCTAACAACAGACCTGACACATCTCAAACTCACTTATGATAATTCAGTGTTAAAGCTCGACTTCACTTCTTCAGCGCAAATGCTTCGTTTTCACGCCGTATTTCAGTTTGTGTAATTATTGAGAATATATGACTACACAGAATTTACATTTTCGAGGTGTTAAAATCATTTTGTTCTTGATTTTACTATGTGTTATTTAGAAGCTGTAAAATGAGAAAGGTATTTATTTATATTTTAAAGTTTATTTTATTATATTTTTGTGACAAAATTTTACTTTGATGCTTCTGTTCTGCAGAGTAAGATGAATACCTACATTTCTGTAGTAGCATTTCTCAAAATTTTACTTCACAAAAGTTTCAATCATACGGAAGAGGTGTAGTGCGTGGTATACACGAGCCTTAATGTACACAGTGTATTAGCTTCACTACACTGCAAACTACACAAAACACACATATCTTCTGGATGCAAGCCTACACCAAACAAGACTACCTTTGAAAATCTTTTAGCTCGCTAAGCTAACGTGCGGCACGTTCTCGCCAGAAATTCGCGCCAACGTGACGTCAGCGCACTGAACGTTCATGCTCCAGACTTCACGCAGTTCAAGTGCAAGATCTACCGGAAGTAGAGAGAGAGACGTAGGTCAGGAGCAAAACTGACGGACCTGCGCATCGATGGATCGGAACAACATTGCAGAGGAAACAGAATGCGGCCGAGGTCCCGTCGAGAGCGGATTTTTGCATTCGGGAAACACTGCGGACGTTTCCCGCGGTGACGGGGTTTGTCAGAGTGCTCCCGTTTCTGCCACTGAAGCATTCCGATTCTCCTCTAGTTCTGGCACACCGGTCTCTCATTCTACAGACTGCTCTTTGCAACAAGCATCAAAATTCAATTTCCTCCCATTCAGAATTATAAATAGGAATCCATAATTTGCTTTACGGACATTATTTCAGAGCTCTACAGTAACATTTTCCGTGCTGACTAACCCAATTAATGCTAATCAAACAGACGTCATCTTGTAATCGGCGACTGCATTCAACGCTTAAACGGAGTTCCAGCCATGTTGCAGGCTACATAAGTGCAAGCACTGCACGTCAATAGAAGCGACCACTCACAGAACGCGCATGTCATTTTCGCCCCTTGCTTCTGTGAAATACACCCTCACGTACATGCGCGAACCAAATAACCACAATGCATTCAGAGAGCGTGGAAATATGGAGTATTCCAGCGGGAGTGCTAGCACAATGCAACAGAAAATGTATGCATTCATGTATAGTTTCCACTGGCTGGCTAATTGTACCGGAAGTGGAGTGATTAAACTAACTAATTTTTTTTAACTACGAACGACTCACACACACGCACACACACGTCCATGGTTAACCCGGGATTCAAACCCAGAACTTCGCCTTCTGAGTTGTAAAAGTCGACTTCATAAATTTTAATTTTTTATTTTACTTGTCTTGCTTTTTGAACTAACACTTATATGTTACAAAAAACACTACGCATACACACGTGCCAGGAAACTCAATCCAAGTTACCATTGCATGAACTTAAGAGGGTTATTCGTTGTAGTGTTTTAAATACACTAATTTACTTGCGTCATATGCAGATACTCATATACGAAGAGAAAACACTGTTACACGCTTGCTTGGTTGTACTGCCTTCTAGAACGGAAATGTGTGAAAGTCACGCATGTAACCCGTGACCGGGTGGCGAAAACAAAAACCAGCTTACACAGGCTGGCCACCACGCATTATTCTGCGTGCCGCCGTGATAAGCCTTTTTGCGGCTCGCACGCTACTGACCTTCGGCGGATAGAATTTCTGTGTTTATCTGAGGAATTTTCTGGTTTACTGCCCTAGCTTCTCTCAGTGTGACTCAGGGTGTGTTGAGCCTTGGAGATCAAGGCCAGTGATAGTATGAGAGTGCGATTGGCCTCCAAGCCAAGAGTTTATGAGAGTATGATGTCTGGGCGATTGTGCGACGTTAAGCTATAGACGACGGAAGTGACCAGCGGGAGGAAAATCGGCGACTGCGAGCTTTGGTGCAGTGAAGAGAGTGCGATTGACAGGCTGGACTATTAGACTGGATGCGTGTGTGTAAGACATTGCAAATGGTGGCAACCGACACACTGGACATTGATTATTGATGAACGTTAGTTAACTGACTATAATTAAACAGAGATACTGAGAAGAATTTAATAAGAGTTGAGATAGGCATTAAATATTGCGCTCATTGAGGAATAGAAAGGGCAGTAGTAGAGATGGATATGTTAATGCTGTAAATAATAGCTGTGCGAATAAATTTAAAATCAAATGTAATTATTTAATGTTTATTAAGAGCTCGATCCCTCTGGCGTCTTGTAAGAATACAGTTGAGACGAAGTACGAAGACTACTTTCAAGACACCACGCAAATTACAAATGCTATTTCCGAGCTATCCAACATAGCTACTGCCTTTTCACACTGCCTTGTCGCAAAATGTGCTGATCGGAAACACTCAAACTAGTAGTCTATAAGGAGGATATGTACTGGCATCTACTGCTGACTTTGCACTAATAAAATTATACGATCAAAACTTAAGGTTGAATGGAAGGGAAACTTGGTGTGATTCTGCCTCCAGAGTTGGCATTGCTTATGTGAGCTAGAGAAAGTGTAACGCCTGTTGGTAGGCAACCAGCGATCCTCCGACCGTTATGTGCCTGCATGGGAGGGTCAGGAGATAGGCAAGGCGAGCCAGGCGCCTCGGGGATAATGACCTGTCACTCAGCAGCTTATTACTTCTTGGAATTTCCACACAGCCGTGGCGGTGTACAGGATTCTCTAGGACAGCAGTCCAGCAGAAGAGGTTCGCTTCCTTTGGCATGTTTCAAGATACAGTTAGGTATTACTCACACGGCCTTGCTCGACCCAAACTCCCGTCTGGTTCTAAGACGCTTGCCAGTCGTACGATGTGCACTGTGTTCAAAAGAGGTCACATCTGGTTTCAATAAAAACAGCGTATTTATTTCGAGGTATTTTCAAGTTCGCTGCTTACTAATTCCTACACCGGGGCATATGTAAGCCTATATAAAGAAACGTAATTCTACGTGTGTATTAAAAACAAAATTCTGCATACATAAACGATGTACGTTAGGTGCAGTATATAACTTCAAACAGAATGTCCAACAAAAATTATAGAAACTGAAAATGCTTACAGTGAAATGGTTTCCACGTTGTAAAAGTGAACTGTCGAACATTTTTTACATCTCCAGAGGTAAGAGTATTAAACCATTAATCTTTAATATATACATGTAATTAATAAAAATAAAGGAAGTATTTCAATTAACATTTAATTATTTACCTAGCATATTTACCAACTAATTATTTAGAAAGTCGTATTATCCAACTGCGATTATTGAATTATCTTCGGCCATTTTTCAACTACTGGGTTCATGCTAACCTTTTCAATTCATCATTTCAATGCAAAATAAATTTTAGATTTCGGACTTTTCGCAAATCAACAGGAGTATTTTTCGTTCGCTGAATGTGCAACATACCCACACTCAGCATACTGCTCGAAGAAATTGACATGGCTTCAACGCTAATTATTATTATTATTATTCCCTGACGTGACAATGGGAAAAGAGGCCCAAAGGAATATATATATATATATATATATATATATATATAGTCATACACGAGCATTTCTTGGCATCAGGGCACGTAGGACGATTAACATCTAGTTCGACATATTTGACGATATTATTTCATTGAAGTAAATTTCTATGAGTAGCATAGTTGGCTGGGGCGTCAACTTACAGTACAGAACATCCTATGTTCGAATACCGAATAATACGTGACTGTACAATTTCTTACTATAAAGTTAGGTTTTTTTTTATGTATATGCAGATATTATTCTCCTCTCCCCCAACACTTAACATAAAGCAGAGGCTTTAATAAACAACAATTTAAAAAATGTTCCCGTTTATAGACTAGTTACATATTCGTATTCGATTTGATGCATTTCAGTAAAATCGTAATTGTTATATTACTTTCGCCTGCAGCACCACCAGGTATCAAAATATAAATTTGTAGTAGTAATTGGTTTCAAAAGCAGTTTTATGTGCCACGAACTGATGTATTTTGTACGAATGCTGTTACGAAATACGTGGCAATGCTGTGAGAATGCTGCTTTACACAGTACTGTTTATGTAGCCATTCATCATTCGCTGGTTCTCAAATGTCAAGAAAGTTTCTGGGCACCGCTTAGTCTACATAACTGACGAGTTTCCATTCACGGTAGGTGGCCACTGCTAGTAGTTGCATAATACATCACCGCACACCAACAGCAGCACATTCTAGGCTAAATGTACGATTATTCTAGTAGTTCAATTGTCCTTCGAAAATCGATTGCGGTTTAAATCCGAAGGCTGGAGTATTGGGGACTAACCAGAATATGGATATATCGATGATGGCTAGTGTATCGAACGCACATCACGTGTGCGTCCAAATGTCAAAAGGCTCATTGGAATGTTGGATGGTCTCCTACTTCCAGTTCGGGGAGGACGTCCAAGAGCACTTGGACAGATGGGAAGTGATTGCAGAAACACTAAGAGGAAAGCCATTAGTCATGTGTGCGGATGCAAATGCAAAGTCCGAGCTGTGGCACTCCAACAGCACCGACGACGCCGGAGAGCAAGTCGCCCAGTTCCTACTGACAAATGATTTGGACGTAGTGAACAGGGAAGGTGAACTACCTACTTTTGTTTCGCAGGTCCATGGCAGTCAATCGTATTTGGACATCACAGTGGTGAATGCAAAAGCGAAAGATTATGTGAGGAAGTGGTCGGTAACTGAAGAGAGCTCCAGTGACCACAGACTCATCATATTCGAGATACATGGAGAGAAAAGGGTGATTCCTGAACTGGAAGATAAGGAAATGAGATACATACACAATATGGCGGACTGGGCTGCCTTTGACCGTGCCCTGCTGGGTAGGCTTGAGAAATGTGAAACTCTGGAAAGCACAATTGAAGACAGAATAAGCGCTATTCCGGAAGTAATAAAGGAAACCTGTGAAGAGCAGTTGCGAAAAACGACACCAGGTCTCCCAAACATGTCATGGTGGGACAGGGAGCTGGAAGAGGATCGACGGGATCTTCGCCAAACAAGGGAAAGGCTCCACAGACTTAGAGGGGAGGAGCGTGAACTGTTCTCCCATATCTATAAGCGCAAGAAACAGGCCTATTTCAGTAGGGTACGGAAGAAGAAAGCACGGTCGTGGGAAGAGTATGTAACCAAAGCAGGAAATGAGGACCCCTTCGGACTGGTGTACAAGCTTGCCTCGAATAAGGTGAAAAGAAGCACCCCACCACCTTGCATATCGGAAAATGGTGTACTAATAACTGATCAGCACAGATCCATGGAAGTCCTGCTTCACGCTCTCCTTCCGGATGACTATCTTGTGGAAGAGGGGGAGGAACACGAAAGTAAAAGACAACAAATGGAAATTGTTTCCGAAGAACAAGACGCGCCAGAATTCTCTGAGGAAGAACTAACAGCAATCATTTATAAGATGAAAAATGGAAAAGCTCCTGGATTGGATGGAATCACCTCAGAAATTCTAAAAAGGTGCTACTCTCGGATTAAGAAAGTTCTTCTTGGAATATGTAATGATTGTCTCAGAGATGGAGTGTTCCCTTCCCCTTGGAAACTAGGGTGCTTGAGAGTGCTATATAAAGGCAACAATAAGAAACTTGATGACCCTAAATCGTATCGTCCTTTGACATTGCTTCCGGTGCTGGGCAAAGTCTACGAGAAATTAATCAACAGAAGATTGATAATGGCCCTAGAAGCTGAGGGCACATTAAGCGAAAAACAATATGGCTTCAGAAAAGGCATAGGTACCGACTTCGCCCTTCATGACGCAATGAAGGCTATTAGGGAGAATCCTGAAAAGTACGTCATGGGGGTGTTCTTGGACATCTCGGGAGCCTTCGACAATGCCTGGTGGCCGGAAGTAATGTGGCAACTTAAAAGGAAAAAATGTCCAGCTAATCTGTATAGGGTCATTCAAGATTTCTTTAATAACAGGTGGAGTCTTTATTCTGCAAAGACCATGCAGGTAAAAAAGCGCCTGACGAAGGGATGCCCGCAGGGCTCGGTCCTCGGACCGATCCTGTGGAACGTCCTATTCGATGGGTTCTTGGAGCTGGGCCTCCCACCGGGGTGCACTGTGTTTGGATATGCAGATGACGGACTTGTCTTGATATCTGGCAAATCAAGAAGCGTCCTGGAAACGAAAGCCGCAGAAATTATGGAAAAGATTAACACCTGGGCAAAAACGGTCAAACTGAAATTTTCAGCAGAAAAGACCAAGACAATGCTACTTAAGGGAAAGCTGCAGAGACCGCCGACAGTGCGCTTCGGGGGGAGCCCGGTTGGAAATGTGCACGAGTTCAAGTACTTGGGAGTCATCATGGATGAGAATATGAGCTTCCTTAAACATGTTGAGTATGTTTCTAGAAAGGCCATAGTGGTATTTCAGAAACTAAAACGTATTGGAAACACGAGTTGGGGTCTGAGTTACTCGACTCTCAGAACAATCTACAGAGCCACTTTTGAAGCAATTGCAACATACGGTGCTGTGATGTGGTACCACAGAGCCGAGTTGACTCGACATAAAAGGAGGCTCATTAGTGCTCAGAGGGCGGCACTGCTGACCGTTGCAAAAGCGTACAAAACAGTCCCTAATGAGTCGCTCCCAGTGTTGGTTGGAGTACTGCCAATTGACTTATTGGTAAAGTACAGGGGTCTCACGGTGGAGAGATCACGAGTCGCGAGGCTGTCCAAAGATTCAAAGGACACACTTATGGATGAAATCATGGACCAGTGGCAGCACAGATGGGATACATCGGAGAAGGGCCGGTATACTTACGAGTTGATCCCAAGCATAAGAACCAGAATGGACTGCAAATGGATATCCATAAATCACTATAGTATGCAACTGTACACTGGTCATGGAAACTTCAAAGCGAAGCTGCACAGCTTCCAACTCGTGGGATCTCCACTGTGTGACGTTTGTGGAGTCGATGACACAGTCCAGCACGTAATAATGGAATGTCTGAAGACTGAAGACATCAGGAGCTGGCTGGAAGACGAGATGGAAGAAAAGGGCATTCACTTAGATATGGAAAATGTACTGACGAACAAAGGTCTCAACAAACTTTGGAATAAATTCGCCACAAGAATTGGCAAAAGACTAGAGGAGTACGATATTTGGCAAAGAGATAAAATTTCTGATGACCCATAAAGGGGTACTCAGGTAAAGGCTTCATAAAAAGTAAGTCGGAGTATCTCTGATTGGCGAGGAGGACAGGTTTTGAGAAAACCGGTAGATAAACCGAGTAACGGCATCAAGAAAGTGAATGGCCCGAAGAGACCAAGAGGAGAAAGTGCCGTGCACTGTCTTACTCATCCGAGTACAGTTGCAGTGCGGGAGGATGGAGGGTGTGCTGGCCTTCGGGCCTTAAAACCTGTCCCTCGAAAATCAAATGCAGAGTAATATTGACGGTGTTCTGATACAGAAAAGTCTACTAGTTGGCAAACTTCAGGAAATGGAAAGAATCGGTAGTGTGAGTGGTTCAAGGATTGAGGCCTCCGAATCTGGCATACCTGCAGTGCCAGTTATTAAAAGTTATGCTCAAGCAGCAGGTGTGGAATATAAGCCCAAACCGGCTAGAAAAATTGTGCTAGTCTAACCTAAGGTTGAAGGCAAAATCAGTGTAGAGACTAGAGAGATGTTAAAGACACTTAAAAGCATTAATAATGCTTCAAAAATTAAAGCATTGGGTTTGAAATTAGAGGCACCTAGGAGGCGAGACCCCAAAGTAGTGGTCTACGACGTGCCACGTAGTGAGGACACTACAGAACTGCCAGAAACCATCTTCAGGCAAAATTTTAGAGACGGTGTTTGCGGAGATCATTCACTAGAGTCCTTCAAGAAAGTTGTTACTATTAGCCACAGAACTGGCCATAGGGATTCGGACAGGGTCAATGTGGTATTACAGTGCGACCCGAAAATTAGGAATGCGCTCATAGACAAGGATAGGGTCTATGTAGGCTATGAGAGCTGCCGAGTGCGAGATTATATCTCACTCTCGCGCTGCTATAAATGCCAGCAGTGGGGCCATATAGCTGGCAAATGCAGAGAGGCAGAGACCACCTGCTCAACTTGCAGTGAAAAAGGGCATGAATATGCTAACTGCCCAAAGAAGGCTGATCGCACGCACAAGGATATCTGTGCTAACTGTAAAAAAAAAGGAGAGACACACGACTACAGTGTATATTCAAGGGACTGTCCAGAATACCAGAAGGCCCTGTCCCCTGAACTAGCCAGAATAAATTATGGCGTGAAACACCATAAAAGGTGGACAACTGAACATGCAACGGTCAGCAGCAGTAGCAGCTGAATTGAATCGGATCGTTGTGGAGCAGAAGCTGGATATAGTGTTATTCCAGGAACCTTATGTACATTTTTACATGGTTGTGGGCCTGCGGGGCGAGGTGTTTACCTGTGGTGATTCTCCTCGGGCTGGGGTGCTTGGAGCCAGTCCAGACATAAACATAACATTGATGACAAGTGTGTCTGATGCACACCATACATGCGTTCAAGCAATAAAAGGTACANGCGTTCAACCAATAAAAGGTACAACTGAATGGTGGCTGGTTTCCTCGTATTTCCAGTTTGGGGATGACACCCAGGTACATATTGACAGATGGGAGATTATTGTGAACACCTTGCGTGAGAGGCCTCTGATTATTGGCGCTGATGTAAATGGAAAATCCGAACTTTGGCATTCTTCTGTAAACGATGAGGCTGGTGATATGATTAGCCAGTTCATTCTCACGAATGATTTGGACGTGGCCAACCTAGAAGGAGAGCTCCCCATCTTTGTTTCGCAGGCCCACGAAACTGAATCTTACACTGACATCACTGTGACCAACAGGAAAATGTTCAACAGCATTAAGAAATGGACTGTGTCGGATGAAAGTTCGAGCGATCACAGGTTGATCATGTATGAAATTCATGGAGGTGGTCACCCTGAACAGGAACCGCTGGAGGGAGAAGTCCGTTATATCCATAATATGGCGAACTGGCCTGCTTTCGACCGCGCCCTGTGGGGTAAGCTGCGCTTATATAATGTGATGGGTGCCCTGGATGACCGGGTCGAGCAATTGACGAAGATCATCCAGGACACATGTGAAGAGAACCTACGGAAAACAATAAAGGGTCTTCCTAATATGTCCTGGTGGGACAATGAGTTGGAAAAGGAAAGAAAATCCCTAATAAGAGACAGAAGACATCTCCACAAGTTAAGAGGTGAAGAAAGGAAGTAGTTCTCAACCGTATACAAAGGCAAAAAGCAGGCTTACTTCCATAGGGTGAGGAAGAAGAGAAACCAAGTCATGGGAAGACTTTGTCACTAAGGTAGGCAATGAGGATCCCTTTGGTCTTGTATATAAACTTGCGGCAAACAAGTTTAAGAGATCAGTGCCACCTCCATGCATGAAAATAGATGGTAGACTGGTCCTTGATCAGAGGAAGTCTATGGAGGCTCTGATTCACACGCTCCTTCCAGACGACTCCTTGGATAATGAAGGGGAGGTGCACTCCGCTAGGAGACGGTCGATGGATTTTGTACCTGAAGAACAAGACGCACCAGATTTTAGTCTAGAAGAACTAACAGGTGTGATGTATAAAATGAAAAATGGTAAGGCACCTGGAATTGACAGGATTACCACGGAAATCCTGAAAAGGTGCTACGCAAGAATAAAGAACATCTTGCTCGACATAGTTAATGACTGTCTTCAGACCGGAGTGTTTCCCTCCCCTTGGAAAATTGGAATATTGAGAATTCTCCGTAAAGAGAAAAAGAAGGATCTGGATGATCCCAAATCGTACAGGCCTCTGACATTGCTTCCGGCGCTAGGCAAAGTCTACGAGAAAATTATTTATAGAAGACTCACAATGGCATTGGAGGCCGAAGGAACCCTCAATGAAAACCAGTACGGATTTAGAAGAGGAACTGGGACGGACTTCGCGCTGGCCAATGTAATGAAAAGAATCAGAGAGTCCACAAAGAAGTATGTAATGGCGATCTTTCTTGACATCTCTGGGGCCTTCGACAATGCCTGGTGGCTGGAAGTATTGTACAGACTGAAGGTGAAAAAATGTCCTGCTAACATCTACAGGGTCATCCAGGACTTCTTCAGAAACAGGTGGAGCATATACTCTAGTAAGAGTATGCAAGTCAAAAAGAGGCTAACCAAGGGGTGTCCCCAGGGTTCGGTCCTTGGACCGATCTTATGGAACATCCTCTTTGATGGTTTTCTCGAGCTGGAACTTCCTCCAGAGTGCACAGTTTTTGGATATGCCGATGATGGACTAATCCTTGTTGAAGGAAACTCAAGAAGCGTCCTGGAGGAAAAAGCGTCCCGGATCATGGAACAGACCTGGCAATGGTCAAAGGATGTTAAACTGGACTTCTCTATTGAGAAAACCAAAACCATGATGGTCAAGGGTAAATTTCAAAGAGCCCCTACTGTGTGCTTCGAGAGTCGCCCAGTTGGACATGTGCATGAATTTAAATATCTGGGAGTCGTCATGGATGACAGAATGAGCTTTCTAAGCCATATTGAGTATGTGTCACGGAAGGCGGTGGTGGCGTTCCAGAAACTAAGAAGGATCGGAAACACTAGTTGGGGCTTTAATTATGGTACCTTGCGTACCATATATAGGGCAGTGTTCGAGGCAATCATTACTTATGGAGCAGTGATGTGGCACCACCGGGCCGACCTTTCGTGGGACAAGAGAAAGCTTTTAAGTGCACAAAGAGCTGCGCTGCTGACCGTTACCAGAGCTTATTAAACTTTTTCGAATGAGTCTCTCCCGGTTGTTGCTGGTGTGCTGCCTGTGGACTTGTTGGTAAGGTACAGGGGCCTCGTGGTGGAGAGATCTTGAGCCGGCACGCTAACAAGTGAAGGCAAGAAGCAGTTGTACGAAGACATAGTCTCTGATTGGCAACTCAGATGGATAAATTCCAGTAAAGGGAGGTTGACATATGAGCTCCTCCCCAACATCAGAACGAGACTGGAGAATAAATGGATTACTGTGAATTTCTACAACATGCAGTTGCTATCAGGACATGGAAACTTTAAAGCCAAATTGCACAGCATGAGGCTTGTGGGGTCTCCCCTCTGCGAGGTTTGCGGTGTCGATGACACCGCACAGCACGTGTTAATGGACTGTCTGAAGACAGAAGATTTAAGGGAAACACTTAACGAGAAATGTGAAGAATTGGGCATTCACTTGGAAGCAAGAAGTATTATGGATGACAAACTTCACCACAAGATATGGACGGATTTCGCCACCAAAATTGGTAGAAGGCTGGAGGACTTCGATAAATGGAATCGGCGAAATTCTTATGACCCATGAAAGAGTATTCAGGTAAAGATTTTGTAAAGTAAAAGTTGGAGTACTTTAGATTGGCGAGGAGGACAGGTTTTTAACAGATAAAACCAGTAGAATACTGTGTACACGGCAAGTAAGAAAAGTGAATGGCCCGAAGAGACCAAGAGGAAAGTGCCGTGCACTGTCTTACTCATCAGAGTACAGTTGCAGTGCGGGAGGATGGAGGGTGTGTTAGCCTTCGGGCCTTAAAAACCTGTCCTTCGAAAACAAGACAAATTGTATCCAGGAANTAGCCTTCGGGCCTTAAAAACCTGTCCTTCGAAAACAAGACAAATTGTATCCAGGAAAAGGTCAAGATCGGTGGTTTGTCGCATCCGGTGTTTTGGCAAGGTACCGCCCGAGGTTCCCGGTTCTTGTTCCAGGAAACACCCAGATACAACGACCCCAGCGACGGACCCGGAATGCGATTTAGGAAGTCGGAAGGAACTACGCAAGTTTTTCCAGGAATGTACGAGGCCGAAGGCCTGAGAATGGTAGTGGAATGAGTGTATTTAATGTGTGAATGGAATCGAACATCTGCAGTGTGGTGTAGATTAACGTTCTTTGTGACCAGGGGCGAGGAGGCGGGAAACAATCCTGGCTACCAGCTGTTTCCCAAATCTTAGTCCGACACAGCCTGGTTGCACTGGGCCGAGAATGTGCTAAGGGAATGCCGTCATACTTAACTTTTCGTGTGTAGGAGAAGCGCGAGCGCGGTAGTGTTTAAATGTATTGTGTTGTAAGTATTTAGCTTTTGTGTTTTTAAATTCTTTTCGGACCAGTATGACGGACTCAAAATTCAAAGTTCCCGGTGGCGCCCTGCGAAACAAAAGAGCCGATCTAGCTTTTGTTTGCGGAAGTTAACGTACAGTAGAAAGAAGCGCTCCTGGTTACTGGAAAATTATCCATAGCCGGTGGTCTTCCCCTCCAAACGTGAGGAAAGCGCCGGTTCCACCGGGAACTTTGCCCTTCGAAAACAGAGAGCTGCACTGGTGACCATGACTGAAGCATACAGAACTGTTCCAAACGAGTCTCTCCCTGTACTGGTTGGCGTTCTTCCTATTGATCTGCTAGTCAGACTAAGGGGTCTCACGGCTAAGAGAACATGGGTTGAAGGGCTGTCGAAGGGGGAGAAGACAAATCTTACAGAAAAAATCATGGACCAATGGCAGGAAAGATGTGACTCTTCTGAGAAAGGAAGATACACTCACGAACTAATTCCAGATATAAGATCAAGGATGGAATGTAAATGGATTTCTGTAAACCATTACAGTATGCAACTGTACACTGGCCATGGAAATCTCCAGTCAAAACTTCACAGCTTTCGGCTCGTGGGATCTCCACTGCGTGAGGCCTGCGGAGTGGATGACACTGTTCAACACGTCATCAGTGAGTGTATTAAGACTGAAGATCTTACGAAATGGCTCCAGGACACCCTTGAAGAGCAGGGCATTCACTTAGATATGGATAATGTACTGAGAAATAAAACTCTCAATAAAATATGGAATAACTTTGCCACTAAAGTCGGAAGAAGACTTAAAGACTTCGACAAATGGCAAAGAGAGCAAATTTCCGATGACCCATAATGGGATATTCAGGTAAAGGCTTAACAAAAGTAAGTCGGACCATCCCAGACTAGAGAGGAGGACAGGTTGAAAAAAAAAATAATAGAAAACTGGTAGAATACGAAGTTACGGCACGAATAAAGTGAATGGCCCGAAGAGACCAAGAGGAGAAAGTGCCGTCGTGACAGAATGAGTAGGCTCATGTCAACGTCACCGGGAGGATGGAGGGTGTGCTGGCCTTCGGGTCTTAAAACCCTGTCCTTCGAAAACTATTCGTCCTATGTACATGAAACTAAAACCACATTAAAATGGTACGCAATGTCTATTGTTTTTCGAAATTTCGTCCTTCCAATTCTTTAATTTTTTATTGTATGGCCAAATATAAAAAAATTGTTTAAAAAACACTACTAACGATAATATTTTTTCCCTGGACTTTTTATTGATAATTTCTTATGATATCATGAAAAACCATATACGATGGTTCATACTTTTCTTAGAAACTAAAATACTTAGGAAATTTTGTTTAGGAGAACAAATATGAATGAACTTCATAGTAAATTAGCGGATTCTAAACGATGTTTAATATATATTTTTAAAAATTACTCTGAAAGAAATGTATTTCAACAATAATACTTTGCACTCGTCAAAATTGTACTATCTTCTTTAAAATTCAATTTGAAATACAAAGACAGCTTATTTATATTTTATTCTAAATTATCTTAAAATTCATGTTGAGCTTGTGTGTATTGATGGTTGCGGAGTAACCAGGATTCCAGCTGCCATTCATCCTGAAAGTACGACTGTTGCAGCGGTACAACGGGAACACTGCACTTCACTTAAGAGCCTTACGTAGATGCGCTGGGGTGATATAAGCGGTTAAATGTCACCCTTATCGCTCCCACGCTTGTGTGTCTTGACTGAAAAAAAAACAGTTGTAGGCACATAGCACTGGAGGTATTTTGCGTGTCTGAGGTCTAAAATTACGAGATGGCCACAGGTGACCCAGATGTGGGCTGTCCACTGTTATTTGAGCACTTTTCAAAATCAGCATTTGATAAATGTCACGTTTTCTAATCGCACATATTTTAATGGGTACTCTTACCGGCAAATGCCCAGTTAAGTTGGTAGCGACGTAGGCAGAGTAGTCCCATATTTTAACAGTGAATTTAAAGTGGTAGGTAAATTTTTGTGAATACTGAAATATTATTTCTTTTGTTTTCAGTTTTTTTTACTGCATATAAGTGTAAGATTTAGCGAACTTTAAACATATCTCCTTTCCCATTGTTTCACATGCACGATGCATGAATGAACTACTGAGGTCCACGACAATGTTAATTTTACATATGGAGGAAGAATACACAATACACATACAAGTAGATGTTAAACAAGACTTTCAGAAGTGCTCAGTTTACCTCAAATAGCCTTTACGCCCATACATGCCTCATTGCCTCTACGCGCAACGCACTGAACTGGCGTGCAGTCTTTGCATCGCCAACTTGGCTGTTGAGATGCTCAGCGGCGACCCTGTCATTTAATGGTGTAATTATAAAGAGAAAAATTTGCTGAACGTCCCTCGACAACTTTAAATATCTTGTACACAGGTGTTTTCGTACCTGATAATGATAGCGTCCGTACCGACAATATTCGCTTTCAAAAATACGCATTAGAAATGGAAATAATAAAATGAAACTTGTCGGTCATGTAATGTTTTTTGTATGCTATTCCTGGGAAGACATNGCATTAGAAATGGAAATAATAAAATGAAACTTGTCGGTCATGTAATGTTTTTTGTATGCTATTCCTGGGAAGACATCTTTTAAGAACGCTGATCAATATTTAAATTATGATTTCCCCCTCCCCCTCCCACCAGAATCTCTGCACACTGTTCTGTGGCCTAGCCAGGCGAAACCCTTAAAATCAGAGTTACAGATGAAGAAGTATNTCCAGAATCTCTGCACACTGTTCTGTGGCCTAGCCAGGCGAAACCCTTAAAATCAGAGTTACAGATGTAGAAGTATTATGTACATATAATTTTAAATGCGTGTTTCTCCACCGGCATTTCAGTTTGCAAGAGTCATCGCGGAAAATTCAATTTTAAATATCCACTGGAAAACATGATTATACTGGCGGTTTCTCTTCGGAATAGAAAAGAAACAAACTGACATTCAACTGGGATTCGATCTTGCAGCCTGAGCCCTGGGAGCCAATGAGCCAAGCGGGTTTGATTCCACTGGCCCTTGCGGCCTCCACGTACACATGCCTAGGGAGAACGAAGAAAAATTATGGCGACAGTAAGAGGGGTTGGTGAGGGGGGTGAGGGGTGTCAACAATAACAGCAGCCTTTCCTGTGAAAGACGCGGGTTTGTGTGTGTTTCCCTCCCTCGTGCAGGCCTCCGTGGTTTGTTTTCCTTCGCGCTGGCTTCGCCGACCGCTCTGCTGTTGACGGGGATCCGGCTCGCAGCCGGCCCACACATGCCTTGCGTCTTCGAGGCACCGCCCTGCGCATAGACTGCTTTGGTCAGTTCCTGTATCGCATACCAGCAACTAGCGGCCACATGCCATTTGATTAATGTCATCTCATAATATAGCTAAGTCTCTTTACGCTTACGCTCAAAGCACATCCGGCTTATTTATGTTATTGATCATGAATATGTTGAATTTGACTTGTGGGATGAGATGGGATGAATTCTGAAATTTATTTAAATTTTGCAAAGGCTGTTGACGATAAAGTGACCATTTTTGAAAGCCTTGCTGAATTTTTTCTTTCAGCCCGTTGGTTGCGTATATTTCCGCGTACCTTTCAAAATAAACATTTCCATGCAACTTTCAGCCGGCGTTTACATCAGCTGGCTCACACGCCCCCTGCATACTAATTAAATAAACAACGTAAAGCAATAAATATTTTCATAAGCACTATAATAAACACGTACAGGTTAATTTAAGTAAATTTNTTTTTGAAAGCCTTGCTGAATTTTTTCTTTCAGCCCGTTGGTTGCGTATATTTCCGCGTACCTTTCAAAATAAACAACGTAAAGCAATAAATATTTTCATAAGCACTATAATAAACACGTACAGGTTAATTTAAGTAAATTTNAAAATAAACAACGTAAAGCAATAAATATTTTCATAAGCACTATAATAAACACGTACAGGTTAATTTAAGTAAATTTTGATTTTTGAATATGGATCGATGTTTACTATTATTTCGCTGTTTAGTTATAAATTAATGCATTGAACTGTATTCAATACTTCCGAGGTCATAAGAAAATGAGTTTGGTTAAGGTTGTCAACAGAATAGCAGAGTTATAACACCAACGCCAAGACGTTTCGAACGTTCACCTTTAATAAGGCTGAAACGCTCACCCGCTGTGCGCACGTTTCATACTCATACGGCACGCTTTTAGATAATATGCCGTGTGCTATGCACTCCTTCGTACAGAGGACAACGCACCTTAATCGTTAAATGACCTACAGCTTGTGTTTAACAACATTTACGAATATAATTACAATGCACAAATACCTCACATATCAATTATTTAATATAAAACTAAGCACAAGCATATGGTGGGCGTTGCTACGAACACGATCGTCATGTCATCATGAAACAAAATAGCTGAACAGAATTGATTAAAATTTTCGCAATATACTTCCAGAAGTAATATTTGTCACTCGATGCAAGCTTGGTGAAAATTCAACCAGCATTACAGTTTTTAAAGCACACAATACTAATGTTTGCTTTGGTGCTTTGCTTACAAAAAAATCACTTTTTGCTTGTACAATTTAAATGCCTGCACTGATATGAATTTAATTCATCAGAATTCGCAAAAACATAATACCTCACAGATGCGAAATGCATTTCATGAAACTGCATTTACACATTTACTGCAGAATCGAATTCTGCCCCAAATTACTTACATTGAAATTTAATAGTGGAAGCCAGTCCTTACTGTTCGATATATCGGCACATACATATTAAAATCCTTCGGACAGACGTTATAATACTGCTTTTAACGTTTTGCTAACAATATTAGATTGTTTCATGTGCAGTATAAATTACTGTCATGATGTTATTATTTCAAAATTAATGATGTACGTGCCAAGTTATTAGCACGTAAAATGGGAATCGCGTAAATACTAACTACCACACGCACTTATATTTAGGCATTCAGAATTGCAACACAGATCATAAATATAACAAAACACACCTCCGAAGTTTATTCAAGGTTAAAAATTTATACCGACTTAAATTGCAAGAAGTAGCACATTTTCGAGGTCAACAGTATGAATTTCCGTGAATTTCCGGGAAGAAACCACATGGCACATGGAGATACATCAGAAAGCAATAACAAATAATGCCGCTTCAACCAGAACATGTATAAAAACGTTTCATTTATTACGTTAATGAATACTTCATTTCAGAAGTTACAAAATGAACTGACACTTAAAATCACGTTGGTAGCGAAATGTTATTTTGTTGAACACAAGCGTGGACCGCATAAAAAAAACAAACAATTAACCAGTTAACTTGAATGATGCATCAGGCAGGAGACGTTGTGAAAGAGTTCGAAATATAAACGTGTTACGATCGCGCCAAATTTTATTCTTATTTACATGGCAACAAAAAGAAACTGAACTGCAGGTGGCAAAAATGTTTAGCTTTACGACTAGTAAGACGTCAAAACATGGAACCACTTCTCGTAGCTCGCTGCCAACTTAACTGTGAGTATTGTGGTATTTTCTTCCGTTAAAATATACGCAATTACGGGTAGTGATTTTTTTTTCACAGGTTGATTTCACGAGTGGCCTGTATTTGTGGAGATCATGTACGTAGGCATCTGCCAGCGCGTTCCAACGCAGCCGGAAAACTCGAGAGAAAAGCAAGATCTGTCNTTTAACGTTTTGCTAACAATCAAAGATTGTTTCATGTGCAGTATAAATTACTGTCATGATGTTATTATTTCAAAATGAATGATGTACGTGCCAAGTTATTAGCACGTAAAATGGGAATCGCGTAAATACTAACTAACACACGCACTTCTATTTAGGCATTCAGAATTGCAACACAGATCATAAATATAACAAAACACACCTCCGAAGTTTATTCAAGGTTAAAAATTTATACCGACTTAAATTGCAAGAAGTAGCACATTTTCGAGGTCAACAGTATGAATTTCCGTGAATTTCCGGGAAGAAACCACATGGCACATGGAGATACATCAGAAAGCAATAACAAATAATGCCGCTTCAACCAGAACATGTATAAAAACGTTTCATTTATTACGTTAATGAATACTTCATTTCAGAAATTACAAAATGAACTGACACTTAAAATCACCTTGGTAGCGAAATGTTATTTTGTTGAACACAAGCGTGGATCGCATAAAAAAAACAAACAATTTACCAGTTAACTTGAATGATGCATCAGGCAGGAGAGGAGACGTTGTGAAAGAGTTCCAAATATAAACGTGTTACGATCGCGCCAAATTTTATTCTTATTTACATGGCAACAAAAAGAAACTGAACTGCAGGTGGCAAAAATGTTTAGCTTTACGACTAGTAAGACGTCAAAACATGGAACTACTTCTCGTAGTTCGCTGCCAACTTAACTGTGAGTATTGTGGTATTTTCTTCCGTTAAAATATACGCAATTACGTGTAGTGATTTTTTTTTCACAGGTTGATTTCACGAGTGGCCTGTATTTGCGGAGATCATGTACGTAGGCATCTGCCAGCGCGTTCCAACGCAGCCGGAAAACTCGAGAGAAAAGCAAGATCTGTCNTGGAGATCATGTACGTAGGCATCTGCCAGCGCGTTCCAACGCAGCCGGAAAACTCGAGAGAAAAGCAAGATCTGTCACGAAAAAGACCGCGACTTCTAGCACCGAGAAGGTTTGGGTTGGGGGGAAGGTAATTTTATTTTATAGCGTTTTTAATCCTTAAGGCAGCTGGCATTAAGCGGGGAACTCGCTTAAGTGTGGTTCTTAGTTCTTTTGCTTACTTTGCATTATTTGTGATACTATAAGTGTATTTTTCCTGGGTTTTACTCCTTTAAGGAGGAGGTATCCCCACGCCATCTTAAATTAAAGTATATTTATCCATAACCTAATTTCCTGATTCAGTATATAAAAACCAAGCTTGTCAAGGTTCAGGGAACATCTTAACACTTATTTAGAAATTCAACTTCTTTTTCTGGAGTGATTCGTTTCTTGTCTGTAACCGTAATCAAAGGTTCCCTCATTATTTAATCATGTATGTCCCACGTGGAAAAATATGGGTATAATTTAAACCGCACGATCTTCAAAAATTCGGTTTTTGATTGGGTTTCTTGCCTGAATACACTTTTAAGTACATAATTTGTTACTAAATAATTTTTGTAAATTGCATAAAATCAACCCTACATGCTATCTCATCTATATAAATTTCACTGAAATACACACAGACGTTGAGTTTTTTAAACTGTACTTTCATTATTACCTCCGATAAAACTTAAAACTTCCCATGGCTTGGACGCACAGACGGACAGAAATATTGAAGTTCCAGATAAGCTGTTGGTCATGTGACATACGGAACTGAAATATGGAATTTCGTGATCTGAATGCTCCGTATAGACCTCGGACTCGGGGGACCCCTCATAGTAGGGAATGCAAGAAAGAGTATAACGTCTAAATGTAGAACACTTGGTAGAAACAGATTGCTGGGAAATTTGCCATCCGTCAGTAATTTATTACGAAAAATTGCATCTCCTNTAGAACACTTGGTAGAAACAGATTGCTGGGAAATTTGCCATCCGTCAGTAATTTATTACGAAAAATTGCATCTCCTGTATACCACTCACCTCCCATCATGGTAAACCAGGCTCAGTTTCCAGGGCGAGAGGGTCAAACCCGAATTTATAATATGGGAAATATTACAGACATTCCCTTAAGATGGTAGGTTTTTTCGTGGTACTTCATTTTCCCCACCATTGCATTCCTTCGCAGCTCTACCATCACCTCGCATCACCCCCATTGGCACTAAAGACCCCAGGCGTTAAACGCCGCCCTCGACGTAAATGATATGACGTTACACACATCAGGAGTGGGTTCAGTGATATAATGTGATGTTTGCTCGTCATACACATGACCGGATGTTCCTCGTAGCGGAGGCCACTGGACTCCTTCTCTATGGTTTCACGAAGTGTAGTATACGAGACTCGACTGCATAGCCAAGCTGTTTTGTAGGAACTGTTTCAGCAACTGCGCACGTCAGAGAACTGCTCGGCATCTTCCAAAGAGTTCGGCATGACGCAATCAGGAGGTTCATGAGTGGTATAAAACCCGGTGCCTGGTCACAGCAACAAAGACGTGAAGTCATAACACGCCTTCATTCTGTCACTGTTGCTTTTAAGGTGCCAGTGATTTTTATTTCTGCTACTTACTGACGTTGCTCATAAGAATGTTTCTCTTGAGGTGGTCGTCTGGCTAACAAGCAGATAGCTAGAAGAAGGGACGCTTATTCAAACAACATTCTCTAGGATATTACTCATGTTGCTTAGTGAATCGCAGACCGATTAACGTGTAGATGAAAACACTTTGGTTTTTGGGAACGGAGATCGACAAGTACCGTTAATTTTTTCTACCAAACATTGCACCTACAAAATGTGAATTACAATGTCCCTTCAGTACTTTTGGTACTTGCCCATCAGCATGTTTGCAGTTGNTTGCAGACCGACGTGTAGATGAAAACACTTTGGTTTTTGGGGACGGAGATCGACAAGTACCGTTAATTTTTTCTACCAATCATTGCACCTACAAAATGTGAATTACAATGTCCCTTCAGTACTTTTGGTACTTGCCCATCAGCATGTTTGCAGTTAAAAATACACCACTATTTCTCAGCATGAAGCGCCACAATATGTCCCTAGTTCTTTGACAATCAGAAATAAGAGTTTTTTTTCTCCTCAATTACTATTTTCCTGCCACGCTAANTAAAAATACACCACTATTTCTCAGCATGAAGCGCCAAAATATGTCCCTAGTTCTTTGACAATCAGAAATAAGAGTTTTTTTTCTCCTCAATTACTATTTTCCTGCCACGCTAATACAGACCACCCAACATGTTCGTAAAGTTGATCTACCCCTACCATTGATTTTGTCGGTACTCTATTTAGGCCAACTGATTACATTCGTGCATTCCAAAAATTAAGACTTCTTTGCAACCAGTGGCTAAAAACTTTACTCTTTCTGACATTTACATTCACGGGATTCGGCTTCAGATTTTATTGTCAATAGGGCAACTGAATTATTGTGAAAATGTCTAGGTTAATGCAGATATTAAAAAATCTTATTCTACGAAGTGCTGAGACAATCGGACTATTTAACTATCTATGTTATTTAAGTTCATTAAACAATATACCTAATTATGTTCACTTAGTCACAGAATAAAACCTCTACAATATGGGAAAGGCGTGTGCTTGAAACTGACCTTACTATTTACAGAATAATTCTACTAGACACATGGCAATATTATTCAGGACTTTAATACATTTTGTCGAAATACTCCTTTTGCTTCACCTTTCCATTCTAAGAGGAAAGAATGACCCGTACTATTGTCGAGAGGACCTTTTGTATGCTAATAGATACTGGAAGGGGAATATTGCGGTGAGACGATGTGATGGTCGCTTTTTATTTCAAGAATCATTCTCTAACTGTGTCTGTATTCGGAACGAAGTATAGATATGCATTTTTAATATTATGTCTTTTTAACGTTCCGCTTCATGGAAAGGGCACATGCTAAACTATTTTTAACCATCTGAAGAGGTTCGCACTTTCATGAGCGCGATTTCATTCTGGAACATTTTGGCAGAAACCATCGTAGCAACCTCAGTCACTGAGGCGATCTTGTGACGCCTGAAAACTGGCGTTAGGTTGGATCTTAGTCACAACCGCATATTTCCTCAAAAACGTACTTTCATACGTCGGAGCAGTTGAGAACCAAACGTGCCCCTATGTTCAAAGAATACAGTATATTATAGTTGTTTAAGGCGTATCGCATTTTCTTTACGAGACAACACGACATAATGTATCTTTATTAATTCAGGTAGCATTATTTCACGAAGTAGCGAGCTAAAGTATAATCAAACGTTTGGAAAGAAAAGACTGCAGTTCCTTTGATAAAATCCAGCTGGGAAGGAAAAATCAGAATACAAACCTTGCGTTTATTTTAAGGTCAATAGTAGTTCTGAAACAATTGCTCCTTTTTTATTTTGTTAACGAATATAGTATTTATTAAAACAAATTCAAATAGAAATGTATGTCAAAAATATATTAATTTAGAATTTCATACCAATATTTAGGAAAGGAAAGAAAATGTTGTTTAGGATTACATTTAAAGATATTAATAAAATAATAAAAAATATTAATTAATAAAATTATTTTATTACAATAAATGTTGACGAAATACACAGAATGTTTTTGAATAACACCAACAAACACCGGCTGGTTATTCTTCACGAAAGTATAAGACGATAACGTACATATATGTATACACTTTTCCGCTGAAATTATTTTTAAGGGAGCTGTGCGCCCCCACAAATCCTAATTTAAAACTCCTTCATGTGTTGAGCATTGCATACTTGCCAGGCAACAGACATGCGATTTTGAGAGGAAAGCATGGTTTTCTTTAAAACTGTTCACCTAAGAGCGTTCCGGAAAGAATACATTTTTTGTTAATTTACATGTGCTGATTCAGTTCGCGTACATACGAGGGTTATTCGGAAAGTAAGGTCCGAATCACCGTAGCTAATCGAATGATGCGCGAACATTGTAATGCGCATGTGCATCGACTCCCGGCATGCCTTGCTCGTCGAACGAAGCCATTTGCATTGGTATTGTTGCAGTGTGCTGTTTACAGTGTCAATTCAATATGTTTAAAACAATTTATCAGCCCGCCGACTGTGAAATACGATCAGTGATTCTGTTTTTGAGAGCAAGAAACGTTTCAGCAGCGGAAGTTAATCGACAGATAAGTAAAGTGTATGGCCCCAATGCGACGAGTGACAGCAAAGTGCGATTTCAGGGGTGTAAACTCTCCGTTCTACAAAACACCATTCACTGATATGTTGCTTAATTGCAAGTAATTTCTGATGTTTTGAACGAAAAGCATTTTAAAATTTAATTTTTGGGGGTGAATATCTCTCTTGGTTATCTCTTTCGGGGGGAAGTGATGTATTTGTATTATTTTTTTGTAAGGAACAATCTGCTGGAATTTGTCAGTGCTGTTCAAAAACTCCCGGTATATGACACATGTCATAAATTCCAAAGCTGTGAGGACAGCCGTGGAATAAAATATAACATATAAATTGATAACGGGCATGTATATTGTAATTTTCCATAACCGGCCTTTAATAGCATCCTGCATTATCTTTTGCTGTGAACACTATGGGCCAGCTGTCCACATGGACCAATACCGCGTGTGACCTCGAGAACTCACAAGATCCCTGACGCGCTGGGGCATACTGAGAATGAGGTTGTCCAGTCACTCTTGTGGCAAGTCATCCCATTCTGTCTGGCGCCAATATAAGCTCCTGTACATTGTTTGGTTGTTGATGGCGTGCTTGAGTGGCAGTTTTTAGAAGTTCCCAGACATGCTCTATGCAGTCATGCACTTCGGGCTAAAGGTGAGAGGAGACAGTGAGATCGGAACCACGTGGTTCCCAACTGGCGTTCAGGTGTTTTATTTGTGTCGCTCCGCGGCTGTGCTCAACGCGATCAACGCGATTGTCAGCCTGGCCTCTCCGCTACGTGGGCTAGATGTAGTAGCATTCTATGCCACTGTGACCCCTTTGTGCCCCCCAGACCAAGATTCGGAAGGGGGGGGGGGGAGAGAGACTGGAGCCTGAACATGAAAATCTGGAATGCCGTTATAGCCTTATCGAAGGAAAACTCCTGTGCTGTGTAGACACTGGTGTAAATCGCGAAATCACGAGTGGGTAGGAGTGGATAAGTTTTGCCGTGTGCTGGCGATTACAAAGTGAACATAGTATGCATACCACATATTTCATTTTGTCCTTATTTTAGTCGTACAAGCGACCTTAAATAATTTTATTAATAATGCCGTGAAGTAAAAGTAGGTGTTCATTAAAACAATTGAAATAAAAATATATTTCTATAACTTGTATTTATAATTTATTATTAAGGTATCTGCGGCTGTGAAATATATTGCCACAATTACTTAAAGTCAGTAGGCTTAGCCATGTTCGTTAAGGGATGAAGGTCTTAATCATTTAGAATAAATACATAGTAAATACTTTCGACTTAATAGTTCTCAATAAATTGCTTTCACTTGTTATTTACAATTAATACATTCAGTCAATACAATTTACAATCACCTCAAAGAAATTCATGCAATAAAATAACTAACTAAAATCAGTCCCCTCAAACAGTGTATCCAAACCTATTGAATTATTTTATAAATTAGGTGTCCGTATTTAACAACACCAATATTAACAATAAAGTCCTGATCACATGTTCATACAGTCCCACCTCAGTTTAGTCCAGATCCCACGAGTCCGCAATGTTCTAGATATTTCCGAGCGCTCTTATGCACAATAGCCTTCACTCGTCGGGTCCCACACCCTATCGTCTGTCCTTACCGCACAAAACACTCGTAGGCTGCCGTCTTGCAACATCCGTCGTCGTCCGTCGTCTCCGTTGATGTCCCTCGCCACACCAGACTTATCTTGATTACAGCACTTCGTCCAGATTACTTCCACAAGAATACCGATCCTCTTGCTACATATTTATAAATTTCTTCAAATGCCGGATTGCGCTGAGGGTCCTAGTTCCCAGAATATTCTTCCGTATCCTCTAAAGTCGTCAGACTCCACCGTAAGCGGAGGTGGAGGGGAGGGGCTGTGACGCCAGCCAGGTCGGTTGCCATTCATTCCTCCTGCTGCCCGGCGACGGAGCTGACCACCTTCAAAAT
>NQII01003239.1:175700-189080 GCA_002778355.1 Clitarchus hookeri | reverse complement strand
GTTTCGAGGTGGGCCAATCCCCCACCAACACCCCCCACAGCACCGGACCACGCATAACACAAACCCGTGCCCGATGCGAGAGTCCACGTGCGTAACAATATTATGTACTAAATATAGTTCCCTGTAAACATTATTATTGTGGTAGCGTACACTAACACGGAAAATGTGCACAGGACCAACACGCTTGTCCTTCATTTAAGTCCAGCTTTTTTCGACTGCAAAAAATCTTCTCCAAATTTATTTCATGGCAGGAAGTTGGCATCTGCTACTTGATTGATATAAATATTTTAAAGAGTTTTGCGATGTTTGCAATTCCGCATGACTGCACGTCTGCTTAGTGCCTTGCCCACAGGGGAGGTGTAACATTTGATGATGCACGCTATTGTCGCCATTGACGCCGCTCCGCCTTCGCGACTCAACAACTGCTGGTCGGCGGGGACTCGTACGGTGCAACCGGTTAGTGTTCCATATCCTGCATGGTTACGCAACTCGAAAAAGCGCGAATTTTTTCCTTTTAAATAATACGTCCAAGACTCCAGTAGGAAATGGAAGAGTTACCGTGTGTTGGCTTCAGCGTACTAGATGAAGAAAACAAAGTAAAGGAATGTACATCATATTAACGAACATGTCACCCGCTTAATTTAACGTTGCTGTTAATTAATTCACCAAGTTTAAATGATGTACAGGATATATATATATATATATATTAGTGTCGTATATATACACCTCTGAAGACCTTTCAGCCCATTTAACAAAAAATCATGTACATTCCCGCAAGAGTTCGCGACGTGACTTCAGCGTATGAATTATTTGTACTGATCGGATAGTAGGGCGTACCGTGTCGTCGACAACGACGTCATTATAGACGGAGCAAGTTTCTCAGAGAAATAGGAATTGAGAAAAAGGGTCTACCATGGTTTGTATTAAGTGATCATCCCAGCATTCACCTATAGCGGTTTCGGGAAACCACGGGAAATAGACATCAGGAGGTCCGAACCGGTTCGCTTCCAGGTCCTCCCGACTGCAAGTCCGAAAGTTTACCACTGCGCCACCTCGCTCGATAAGTTTTTGTGATGTAGACATCGTGCAGGTGGAATGCAACACTGCTCCGAAACAGAAGGTAGCACGCACAACGATGCGCCTGTCCGAAAGAACGGAACACCTTTTAATTTGTCATAGAGCGCGGTGTGGAGGTAACGGAACATGGACCCGGAGCACGGAAGGACGCGCGAGCGGCAGCTCGTGGTCCAGGGAAACAAGAGGAGGAGGAGGAGGATTGTTTATCTCCGGAGGATGGGCCCCAGGTCGCCCTGCGTGGGAGGCAAGGACTCCTGCCTTATAAGGAAATGGTCCCTCTGACCAGGCCGCGGTTATATATAGTCAGGAATGCCGGCGTGGGACTCCCCCTCCTTGGCCGCGCCCCGTCAACCCTCCCGCACGTGTCCTGCCTTCCTTCCGCGCCCTGGACCACACACCCAAGGCTCTCTCTCGCGGGATGACCCCCTTCTCCCCTCCTCCTTCAGCGCCGCTACCCGCCTACCACACATCAGTCCCGTCCTTTCGGAAGCGCGATTCTGAATTCCATCCGACTCGCTCGACTCATCTACACTCCCGCAACTTTTCCGGGAATAGCTGAAATCAGGACGACCGGATAGGGAGTCAAACCCGGGTCCTCCCGAATGCGGGGTCCAGTGTGTTACCACTGCGCCACCCTAGCTCGATGAGTAACTTGCAACTGATGAAGATACATTTCACCTGTAATTAACACGGGCGTGAAGTTACTTTTCAGGTTCTTTTTGTGTTACAGTTTTCGTGTTAGTTACTCAACCCAGGTGGTTGAGTGATCACTTCTGAATGACGTGTTTAGTTTCTTCTTTACACTATATGTAAAAAGTAACATCCCAACTTATCACGTGATTATTATCCTTGCATGATACTGTGAAATACGGGAACTAACAAAACAAATTAATAACCAAATGAAAATTAACTGTACGATGACAAAAAATTTCATGACGGCTTGGGCCAGGTAGTAGAATACATTTGCAAATTATTATAAGTTGATACCGATGCTGTTCACTTCCAGACATGTACAGCAAAGTTAAAGTTAGATATGAACCTATAACGTTCTGATTATTCTCAAGTAGATAGGTAAGTTCCTCCGTTGCTAGGGATCTGGCTGTGGATTGGCGATTTTTTGCAAGGACCTCGGTTTTCGGCCATGCTGGATGTCCCGTAACATTTACTATGACTTTAAAGCGTGGACTTTAGTGTTCAGCTCTACTCCATAATCAGGTATTCGGCAGTGTAAATTTGGCGATTGAAGACTTTTCCTTCGACAACAATGCTCGGTGACATGAGAAGTGTGAATGTTTGAAAGAACTGATCTAAAGAAATGGTTAATTACAAAAAGTGATCTAGGGTGGTTTCCTGGAAGTGATATCTCGAATAGACGC
This sequence comes from Clitarchus hookeri, assembly GCA_002778355.1. NCBI lineage: Eukaryota > Metazoa > Arthropoda > Insecta > Phasmatodea > Phasmatidae > Clitarchus > Clitarchus hookeri. Next base: position 186,627 of record NQII01003239.1, on the reverse strand, counting down.
ATTAAGTCCTGTAAGGAGATAGTTCCTTCGCGTACTGGGAAACCGGTACCAATACCTCAAGATATGGCTGTTTCTCACCTATCTGCTGCCTACTGAAAAGCATTGAATTTTACTCATCCATACATGAAAATGGCATAATTAATGTCTCTATTGTGTACTAAGCTAGTAGATAATGATGGGCACACAGTTATTACTTATAAAGGAGATACAGGAAATGCTAATAATATAGAGCATGCTATAAAGTCAGTTCACGAGAAATATATTTTTGGCAGACTCTCCCAAGATGAGGGCAAACTTCAGAATATTGTAGTACCAGTATCTATTACGTCGTATTATGTTGTCAATAATACTCCTCATACTAATAAAAGGAAACTTCATGATGTGCTATTTGTTGAACAAGAAGAAGGAAATGTTGAACACAATATTGAAGACAATGTTAATGAAGTTGCTGAGGAAAATAATGTAATTTTTCCGACAGTCTCAAATAGCTCTCCAAAAAGAACTGCAGTAAAAAGTAGTAATGAGATTACAATAAGAACATGTAATGTTTATTTTCTGATCATACTGTGCAAATGATGGAGGAAGGTATTTAGTGCCGAAAATAAATACATTTTAGAACTGTTGTTTTTCAGTGTCAAAGTACTCAAAAATGGTGTTTCATTGCATTTTTTTTAGAACCTCCAAACATATTTGTAATATATACAATTTATATAATATAATGTAAAGTTTCGGGAGGCAGGATGTGTTGAAATGTGCTCGCAAGTATTATAATTTTACACGTCAAACCTTCGTCCAAACTAATGTTACTCTTGTGCATAACTAATGAGATGATTTAACCTTTCTGCAAAAGGTACTTCCTGTTTATTATATTTAAAAATGCACGTATGTCATCGCCACACACTAAACACGTAATGAAAACTGGCCAATCTTTATCTTCAGAAGAGATTTCATGATTTCATACTTGCAGTTTGCTATGGGAACTTTATATATACATTTTACTTTTATCAGGTCCAGTAGCATAGTAGAATTTACTTCTGGTGATGTGTCTTCTACGAGGAGTGATGGGAGTATAAGGAACGTCCACCTAAACTGCCCACCTTTTCGCCCCATACTGAAATGGTGAGAAGTAAACCATCAAGCAGAATGGGAGGAATTAACCAGCCTTTGTGCCGCAGTGCACAATAGTACCCTCACCTTGAGTAATAGCATCTAATTAAGGAACTGGAAGAGTGATCATGAGAGACGAGTACAGAAGAAGCAAACAACTGTTCCTTTCAGAATGGAGGGTCCTAGAAATGTTAGTTGCGCTGCTTAATACAAAAACGGGCAACAACTTTGGCACTAACAACATTCTTGATGTAGTTCGATGGAGGTCAGACTGACTCAATTTTCTGTAGAAGTCGAGAACTGGTGCTAAATGCTTGACACCTGTACAGCAAGGAAGGGGCTGCAGTGCTCCAAGAGGTGACACATATTTTGCGGACGAAGATTTGAATTATAGTGCTTTGCCCTAGCTAGACAGGATTTGTGAGAGCTTAGCTGTACCCACGGAGTAAGTAAGGCATAGCAAGAGTGAACACTGTAATGTTAACCAACGAACCACTAAATAGAAGCGTCGAAGGCAGGTGACATCGAAATAAGAAATTTAACATTTGAAGGTTGGCTACACCACGAAGCAGTAGTTTTTTTTTCTGATGTCATCCGCTAGGAAGCGTAGCAGTCGATTGCCTTGTTTCCCGGGATGCCTTCTAGAAGCTATGGCGTCTCATTGTTGCCATGAAGAGAACCATCACTTATCGACTTTCAAGACCTGGCTGTTTAGCCCATTCTCTCACTTCTAAATGCGTTTAAATGAACTCAAAAGAAAAATTCTAGGAAGTCGCGGGGAATCGAGACGACCACCTGGATATTGCGTAACACGCACCTAAACGGTTGAGCTACAAAGCTTCATATAGGTAGTGTCTGTAAAAGTAGGTTTATATATATTACCAGTTTATAACCTTGCGCACGTTTGGCTATTTTATTGAAACATTTACACCCCACCTTCTGCATATAAATAAACACAACCGAATAGTTTTATTGCGGAACACTGATATTATTATAATATATGTATGTATATATATCGAAATACTCCTAAAGTTATTCAATTAATAAAACGAGACGTATAAATATACGAGCTGGTCGTTTTTCCAATCTTTTATTATCATTGGCTACAACTTGACTTGTGTGCTATTAAAACTTGACATTAACACTAGTTTATGTTAGGAAAGTTGTTATTTATATATTATCTAATTCTGCCCCATTCATTATAAACATAAAAAAAATTCTTCGACATTAAATTGGTTTTTAATGTTGTAGGTCAATGATGCCGCCTAAATGAGTGGTCCAGTAGGCCGTTTTCTGAGTCTACCCCGGGGCTGTACCCTTAAGAGCCTAAAAGACTGGTACTACAAGGTACACATTTCTCTTTGCCTACCATTCTGCATTACATGAGGCGATGGAAGACTATACTGCTACCCCAACACACGAGGAGCCGCGGTGGTGTACTACTCGTCTCCTACTTAGGCGAACCGGGTTCGATTCACAACGGCGTCCCTCCCGGTTTTTCGCATGTGGGAATCGTGCCCGGACGATGCCGCTGGTTGGTGGGTTTTCTCAGCGATTTCCAGTTTCCCCCGCCCTTGCATTCCGGCGCTGCTCCATATTCATCTCGTTTCACCTTCATCGTCTCTCAAGAACTAGATGTTAAGAGTCGCCTAAATTTCTTCGCATCCAACTTACTGAAGAAGATTAGTCGGTTGCATGAATTTGGTCGGCAGTTCTATAAAATTGACAGTGAAAGGTGAAGACACAATATGTGCGTAGAACATTCGAGGTTAACTAAGTTCGATTCTCGACGAGGTCACCCGGAGTTTCGCATGTGGGAAACACGACGGACATTGCCGTTGGCCAGCGGGTTTTATTGGAGTACTCACATTTCCCCCAACCCTTTCATTCCGTTGCTCCTCCATCTTCACCTCATTTCGTACTTACCACTTTCAAGTGCCGATCAAAACAATTATCAACTCAATTCAACATCTGAGCTTTCTGAAGAAGGGCAACTGATGTGGCGGTACACCCCGAATCGCCAAAAGAGATGATGTCCCAAGCTTCTGAAATTCTGGGACTCACAGCTCACACTTGGCGGAAACTGACGCTTTCGAGAAGGTCGTGGATTGTTGATTGTGTTCCTCGTAGAAAAATGTCTCGAGTCTGAATTCGATAATGTTTGGGCATGGTAAACAGTCGAGTAATACGAAAAGAAAATACAGTTATCCCACTGAAGACAAATTTCGGAGTGTATAGCGTACATAAGTCTCTAGTCAAAGTTTCTGGTAATTCTGTGTGTTACAGTGGTACTCAGGAGCACGGAGATAGGGACCTATGTTTCAGAAGCGATTGCATCCAGCAATCGGGGTCTCTCAGACAAATGCTGATGTGTCTGTGATCCACCAAGGTGAAGAAGCGGAGGTGGCAATAGTTCGCCATTGGTGCATTCTAATTGACTTTAAAGAGTGCTGCACTCTACAATTTTTGTTAATACGACAAATTAATTATGTTATTACTGTAGTGTGATAATGAGTAGGTGTTTATTGAGGGAACAGTACTCAGTGCTGTAAAATATTAAGTTTATATAAACACTAAAAAAACACGGCTGTACATATATTTTTGAAATATTATAAATAAATTAGGTGATGAAATTTAGCTGTTATTTAATTAAGACCTTCAGCTCACTCACAAACCTGGCCACGAGGCACTTGTAAGAATATTGAGAACAAAGTCAGCACTGTACAGAAACACATTCCAGCAAACATTTATTTTCTTTACAGATTATTATACAATACATTTACGGACAATGTGTTAAACAATACAGCATGTTAATAAAGTGAGCTACAATATTGTTGTCTTTAAAAAAAAGGATCCATATTGTTTTGCGAAAATTTTTGGACAGTCATTAATGGCAAAGATTTTGAGTACATTATTCTATCTCTATAAAAGTTATGTTCCTAACCGACTGACTGACTGACTGATACACTCATCAATGCACAGCGTAAACCGCTGGCTGAAAAAGCATGACAATTTTGAGGTGATGCCTCCTTAAGCGTTTTTCCGAAATTTGATTCCTAAGAGGATTAAAAGGGGTAAAATGTGTTTTCAAAAACTTCTCAATAGCTCATTAACACCATTATGTATCGTTGTGCTCTTAGCTTCAAAAGGTAACCTATACAAATACCTACAAAAAAAATTGTAGATTTTTTTTTAAATTCTTCCTCTAAAAGTGCGAAAGCGGTAAAATGTATTTTTCAGGACTCGTCAATAGCTCACTAACCCGATGAGATATCTTTAAATTCGTATCTTTAAAATGTAGCTTATTGTAATGTTCAAAAATAAATTTTAGGATTTTTTTAAATTCAACCGATAAAGAAGCGAAAAGGGTTCAAATATGTTTTCGAGGACTCCCCGATAGAGCATTGATCTGATGAGATGTAATGATTTTTTCTTAAGTAGATTGCATGCATAAACACATCATATTTTTAGGATTTTTTTAATTGCGCCCCTAAGAGGGTGAAAAGGGGCAAAATGGGTTTTCGAGGACTCCTCAATATCTCATTAACCCCATAAAATGTAGTTATGTTCTTTGCTTATAAAGGTTGGCTACATAAACACTTAACAACAAATTTCAGGATTTCCCAAAATTTAACACCTAATAAAGCGAAAAGAGTTTAAAATCTTTTTCTAGGAATCATTCAATAACTGATTAAATATCACCATGCCATTTGCTTCAAAAGGTTGGCTACATAAATACCTAAAAATGAGTTTTCCGAATCTTTCGAAATTCAAACCCCGAAGAACATGAAAAATGGTAAAATGTGAGCTGCATATGTGAGAAGCAGCCCTTCCTCAAGTCTATACCTGGCACCTTAAACGACTGTCCCTGGGACTTATTTCTAGTCATAGCAAAGTAGACACTGAATCTCTTCAACTCCAGTGCGTACTCGGATGGGATGAGTGGTACGCGCGTTATGAAAACTTATTCCCTTCATGCACATCAATAAAGACTGTGGCCTCGATTTCATAATTTTTCAAGCCTTCACTTGCAGCCTGGTGTTATTAAAGCGTTTTGACAAGTTAAGGTTTCGCAGTAACATTACTGGAGTCCCTATCTTGAGGAGAAGCTTGTATGGTGCTAAGCCAGGAGTAATTAACTGCATCAACCACTTTTAGAACTGTGTCCAAAATACTCCATTTTACCCCTTAGAACACCTTAAGAAAATCATGCCAATACTTAATTTTATTATTAATGCTGCTCATTGCTCGTAACATCTTCTTGCATGGCAATTTATTTTCAACTATTCGTTGATTCACTTTGACTGTATATACTAAAGAATGGAAGAACTGAGTATTGTCTTCTGAGCATTTGTAGTAATAATACTACTGGAATATACACTGAGGTGACAAAAGTCATGGGATCCCTCCTAATTTCGTGTCGGACCTCCTTTTGCCCGGCGAAGTGCAGCAACTCGACGTGGCATGGACTCAACAAGTCGTTGGAAGTCCCCGGCAGAAATATCGAGCCATGCTAACTCCATAGACGTCCATAATTGCGAAAGTGTTGCCGGTGCGGGAGTTTGTGCACGAACTGACTTCTCGATTATGTCCCATAAATGTTCGATGGGATTCATGTCGGGCGATCTTGGTGGCCAAATCATTCGCTGGAATTGTCCAGAATGTTCTTTAAACCAATCGCGAACAGTTGTGGCTCTGTGACATGGCGCATTATCATCCATAAAAATTCCATCGTTGTTTGGGTACATTAAGTCCATGAATGGCTGCAAGTGGTATCCAAGTAGCTGAACATAACCCTTTCTAGTCAATTATCGGTTCAGTTGGACCAGAGGACCCAGTCCATTCCATGTAAAAACAGCCCACACCATTATGGAGCCACCACCAGCTTGCACAGTTCCTTGTTGACAACTTGGGTCCATGGATTCGTGGGGTCTGCGCCACACTCGAACCCTACCATCAGCTCTTACCAACTGAAATCGGGACTCATCTGACCAAGCCACGGTTTTCCAGTCGTCTAGGGTCCAACCGATATGGTCACGAGCCCAGGAGAGGCGCTGCAGGCGATGTCGTGCTGTTAGTAAAGGCACTCGAGTCGGTCTTCTGCTGGCATAGCCCAGTACAACCAAAGTTCGCCACACTGTCCTAACGGACACGTCAGTCGTACGTCTCACATTGATTCCTGCGGTTATTTCTCACAGTGTTGCTTGTCTGTTAACACTGGCCATTCTGCGCGCACGTCGTTGGTCTCGGTCATTAAGTGCAGGCGGTCGGCCACTGCGTTGTCCATGGTGGGAGGTTATGCCTGAAATTAGGTTTTCTTGGCACACTCTTGACACTGTGGATATCGTAATGCTGAATTCCCTAACCATTTCCGAAATGGAATGTCCCATGCGTCTAGCTCCAACTACCATTCCGCGTTCAAAGTCTGTTAATTCCCGTCATGCGGCCATAATCACGTCAGAAACCTTTTCACATGAAGCACTTGACTACAAATGAAAGCCCAACCAATGCACTGCCCATTTATACATTTTTGTACGCGATACTACTGCCATCTGTTCATTTGCATATTGCTATCCCATGACTTTTGTCACCTCAGTGTATTGAAGATACATTAAATATTATTTTCGCAAACAATAGCTCTGATTTGTTTGAAACCCAAATACAAACATACGTCCTCACCATTGTTACCACACGTGATTTTGTCAGTAATTTAGATGCATCGCCAGTTTTTCGTTCTGGCAGTTCTGTTTGCAAGAAACCAATTAAATGTTGCCACTCACAGCTTGGTTACTGCACAGCTGGCATGGGAATTCTATCCAAATTCGAACATCGTCCAAAATAACGTACGCAATTATTAACCGCAATATAGGATTTATATGCGGTTATGGAATCTCATAAATAAGGAAAAGAACATAGCGTATGGTATTACACTGATAACGCAATTGGAAATGAGATATTCGATTATTGATCGTGCTTTGTTCTGACAACTTTGTCTGCAACTGTAAAGGAAATTAAACATTTTTTTTTCAGTAAAAAGGAAAGGTTTCCTTTGTATTCATACTTTTAACGTTTCACAATTGTTAATAATATATGTACTGCAAAAATTCCTACTTCGCAAACATGGGTGGAAATCATCAAGATGCACCTTATTCTCTCAGTGTTAAAGGTCACCAGCAGGCCTGTTCAATTAGCGGCTCGCGGGCGTCTTGCAGCACGCCAAATTCATGAGACTGGCTACGGGCAAAATATTGTCAGAAATCATTTTTAAATACAAGGTGATTTTGAATGACATGACGAAATTCAATCCTCAGCATCTATGGACTAATATTAACAAAAAAAAATGTAGTAGCCAAATTTTAGGAAAGGTCATTTAATATTTTAAATTTAAGTTGATGGTAAGCAAAACAACGCAGGGAGCCCGCAGCAATACGTATTTGCTTGAGCAAGCAAGTTGCATACCACGAAGGCGAACGGAATCGTTGCTCCATTCGGGATATAAAAGGCAAACACTTCTGGCAGCCTTTACTACTCAATTGCTAATCTGCCATTGTCCACGTAGTTTAAAAAACGTGGTTATACACGACCCGGTTGTGCACCACTTGTCAAAACAATACCTGTGAAGGAGGCCACAGGCGAGTTTGGTAAACTATGAAACCATAACAGCCAGTCGGAGTGGAATGTATAAACTGTCATAGCAATGTGCAAAGAACACCAGAAATGGTGGGTCCAGCAAACTTCAGGACATTCCTGGATAATTATAACAAACTACAAGCAGACTCCGCCTATAGTGCACAACGGGAGCCAACCACAATGCATTACGTCTATCCACACACTTGGAGGGCCGCGAAGAGTGGACTGGACTGCGAGGATTGTCCTCGGGGCAGTCGGCGATTGTCAAGGGGCGAGGTCAGCTGCTGGACCAGGTGCGGCGACGTCCTACCTCAGGGCGGCGAGGCCAGACTGTGAGACCGGGCGAGTTTCTTCTTCACCGTGCTCTCTCTCTCTCTCTAACCTAATTAACCTTCCTTACCATCCTTTATTCCGTTGGTCTCATGTTCTCAATTATATGTAACAATTTATAGCTCCTGGAGATGGAAATTAAATACTTTATTTACTCTTTCTATGAGTCATCTTCTTAGCTTATCCTTCTTCAAAATACTACCATTCCTTTGCATATTCTTATAATGAGTGGAGCCAGCTCCTAGCAAGCAACTACTAACAGCGCCTGCGTACCTCTAGTTTATGGTGTCCCATGAGCAGGTGCTCTCCGCATGGCACGCTAGTTCCGTTCGCCTTCGTGATATGCAACTTGTCGTACCCGCAGCTATAGCTTCGGACTCCTTGCGTTTTTCCCCTAATTTAACGTATATTTAGAAATACTAGATAACTTTTCCAAACATTTTGTTATTAGAATTTTTGTTTATATTGGTCCATATGTGCTGTGGTTTGAATTTATAACATGCTATTCAAAAACACCTTGTTCATTCTTTGAATACACTCCCCTAATTTAATATTATAAGTTTCAATAGAATAAAACTTGTAATAAAATCATATATTAATTCATTTATTACATCTTCATGTAAGTAAACTTGCAATGTTTAAGTGAGCCACGACTGTAATAAATGAGTGTGGTCTATCAACCATTCGAGCTATTTGTAACTACGTGGCTGATTGGGAAAACTAATTGAATAGCACGATACCGTAATCCACTGTAATTGTTTCTCTTCGGTAGAGTTCTCGTGTGAGTACAATATAATTATCTGTCTGGATGATAAATAATTGAAAGTTATTTATATGTCAAGCAAAAAATAGCAGTCTTAGAGAGAATACTATTTCCCAGTTCACATTAATTTAATTTTTTTCTAGCAGCTGCAGTTCAAGGAGGGGAAAACAGTGGTTTAAAACTGTGCGTGCTTATATTTGGCAGTAGTTTCACACTTTTAACTTTACGTTGTGTTGTGGGGACAAGGTTCAACATTGTCAAATAAGTACGGGGTCCAGCATTAAAACCTCCCACCTTTAGAAGGGGAATACGACAAAAAAGATCAAATGTAGGTTAAAATTTATTACAAAATACGGTATAACCCAAAATACAACTGTATTACACTAGGTCTTGCAAATGATGTTGTCTAAATTATTGCCACTATTTGTTACGTCATGTGCTGGGTGATTTGCTGCTTAATATCGGCAATTTTTTTTGGCGTACTGCAGCATTCAGTTGGTTAATGGTTCGTGGACGATGTCAACGTTGGCATTGAGGTATCCCCAGAAAATAAATCGTAAGAACTCAGATTTGCCGGCCGTGCGGACCACCTGATGTCACCATGTAATGAGGCCATGTGGCCGGAGAACAGTTATTTCAAAACAATCATTGAGACCCGCGCTGTGAGAACGGGAGATCGCCATCCTGTTGAAACCACACATGCGGGATGGCAAGTTGTGTGAGCTGTGATACTATACATGTGTGTAACATTCACATGTACCGAGATGACGTTACAGTAAATGTAAACCCTTCTTGCTAAAAAAAATACTTTAAAACACCGAAATTTTCAATGGTGCGCCATACTGTAACACGCCAATGTGAAGAGATCTTTCATGAAATTGGCGAGGATTGATATCAGTCCAAAAAACGGAAGTTTTGCTTGTTAACAGTGCCATTATGTAAGTGAGTTTCGTGGCTTGAAACTAGAACGTGTGCAGGCACATTTGGAAGCATGAGCTCGCAACATATGGATCGGTTCTCCCAGTTCCGTTCCGCAAGTTCTTGAACAATCACCATTTTGTACGTATGGAATTTCAAATATCTGTGCAAAATTTTCCTCATACTTCGACTCGATATTGCCAAAGAAGATGCACATGTTTAATGGCAGCACGTTTAGGCGATAGTATTTGGATTGTCTTACGGCAGCGACATTTTGCGGTGAGCGAACACAACACTACGTGGTCATCCCGTATATTTTCGTTTCAAGGCTGAATCTGGTGCTCAAAAAATGGTTAACCCACAGGTGTGTGGTTTTCCTGTCTGGTACAACCTCGCGCCAATCAAGTGTAGTCGGGAAGCTGTGTGCGCGGCGATCACAGACCCGTAATGGGTACACGACTCAACAACAAACTCCCGGTGCACTTTAGTTCAAGCCATGCTGGCAACCGCAATGGCAATTCACACGCAGTTGTAATCGCCATCGCCAATCCTCCCATTTTACCAGCGCCGGAGCAATTTCGTTGTCAGATGCGGGAGCTTCGCCTCCTGTTCAGTGCCATAACACTTCATTGTTCGCCATACCATATTGTGTAGTAAACCAGTGCCAACTATCGTTATTCTCTTATTACCTTCAAAAGTGGCAGGTTTTTTTTGCAGGACGTTGTATATCTGGTGCCACTGAGAGAAAGGGTTGTTTCAGCCAACACAATACTTCTTTGTATATAGCCAAAGGCAGTGGTAAAAAGAGAGCTGGTGCAGGATTCTAGGAGTAGGATTCAGGATTCGCCTGCCAACTCGGCTGACGCCGCAGGCGGAGGTCACGGTCGGTGGCCTGTGACGGCCATGTTATCGACAATAATCACATCAGAAATTAATTCTTTTGCCTAAAAACCACTTTTTTCACAAAAAAATGGAAAAATGTTCTGATCGAGTCCTCAAATGAGCAAACGGATTCGAGGCTCACCGATACGAGAGCCAAAAAGTCCTAAGAGGAGCAGGCAGAGTCGAGGCTCTTAGCGGAATGAGCCACTTAATCCCCTCAGAGAAGTAAAAGTGGATTCGAGGCTCCAAGCCAGATCCAGCGGATCGGGCGGATCAGTGGTCACAGCCCCCCGCCCC
>NQII01003239.1:128163-175342 GCA_002778355.1 Clitarchus hookeri | reverse complement strand
AAAAAAAAAAAAAAAAAAAAAAAAAAAAAAAAAAAAAAAAAAAAAAAAACCAACAACTAGAAATCGAAAAAGATCATAAACATTTAGGAGTATACTACATTACTGACTGCTATCCTCATGTTGGATGTTGGTGACCTTGACTTTGACTCCCAATAACATTAACCATAAAAAATTGAGAAAAAGTGGAAAAAAATCGAAAGAAATTCGTAAAAATTGAGGAACATATTTCGTTAATGACTCCAACCGCCATGTTGGATCTTGGTAACTTTGACCTTCACCCCAATGTCACAATGACACCCCAGTGACACCCCAATGAACTCATTAAATCAAGAAAAATTCGTAAAAATTCCAAAGAAACTCGTAAAAATCTAAAGAACAAATTGCACTACTGGCCCCAGGTGCCAAGTTGTAGGTGAGTGACCTTGACCTTAACCCCAGTGACTTTAAACTAAAAAATCGCAAGAAGCTATAAAGAGCGTAAATATATTGAGGAAAAAATTACATACCGAATGCGAAAAACCAAGTTGGATGTGTGTGACCCTGAGGGTTCGATTCTCGTAAAGATGGCAGGGCACAGCCACTCCCTGGTACAACGATCAGCAGGCGACTGAACCCCCTTCCTCTATATTTCATAGGCTATACAGCCGATGAATATTCTGTCCCCCCAAACGAATTACTGACTTTATGTAACTCACACACCCCCTCCCATTCCCCCAGCCAAACTCCCGTCACACGTCTCGTTGCTCCGCTTACCTCGCAATTTACTCACCATAGCTCGACCCCCATAAACACCCAAGCATACCACCAACCCACCACCAGTCTCTCACCCACCCTCACAATCAACTCGCCATAGCTCGATACCATCACCATTTACTCACCACACCTCGCTCCCCAACCATCCACCCGAGCCATCAACCAACCACACGACTCTCCAACCCCCTCAGTGTCCGAACCCCAACCTCCTCCCACTACCCGCCGACACAAAACCCCTCCCTCCCACTCCAGCTAGTTTACACCACTCCATTTACTCACTATAGTTCGAGAGATTAGTCGGTTTCACTCCACTCTCGCCAATCAGTTTGACATACCTCACCTTATCATTTGCTAAAGATTGACACCCCTCCACAGCTGCTACCCAACCATGCACCCCCTTTCCTCACACTAGATTCAATTCAGCCAGGTTTATCTACTCACTATAGTTCGACCCCTTCCACAACACCACTATATTTCAAGGACTATTTCGTCGGCTCTTACCACCACCTCACCACCCCTCGCGACTGACTCAGACAATACGACTAACCATTACTAGCCAACGACTAACTGCACCCAGGACTGAAACCACCCAAGAATGTCGCCACCCAAGATGTGACTCCACTTAAGACTAACTTCACTCGAGACTGGTACCTGCCGAGATTGACTCCAAACAAGACTGGCTCCTGCCGAGATCAGTTCCTGCAAAACTGGCTAGAATAATGGACAAGACCAACCAGCACGACAGACTGACCATAACCCCCTTCTATATAAACAAACGATGATGACTATTCTCGAAAAAAGTCGCCTAATACCAATATAGTTGCTTGCCTCTTCGCACAAAAAATTTGAAAAATTTCGCGAACATTAGTAAAATCTTCGCAAACCTTGCGAAATCTTCGAAAATCTTAGGAAAAGTTTCCTGATCTTCGCACAATTTATGCAAATCATCATAAAATCTTTGCAAATTTTCTCAAGACATTTCACCTACAGCTAACGGCATCAAAGGACCACACCAGCCGACCAGGCAAACCCACCAGACTAGCCAACCCTACCGACCATCCATACTAGCTAATGGTGGACTGCACCCAAAACTGACTCTACCAAAGACTGGCTCCTGCCGAAACCAATTCCTGCCAAACTGACTAGAAAAATGAACAAGACCATCCATCTGTACCAACAGACGATGACGACCAATCTAGAAAAATTCGTCTAATAAGAATCTCGTATCAAACTCTTCGCACAAAAACTTCGCAAAACCTTCACAAATCTTAGTAAATCTTCGCCAAACTTTGCGAAAAAAAGTTGCATATCGCAAAAACTTCTCATAACATCTCACCCACAGTTGACCATATCAAAGGGGTTTAATAGCCGCCCAGATCGATCAACAATACAGGCTGACTATTACTATCTGGCTATTCCAGACGACCATACCACCCATAAAGGCCAACCAACCAACTAGACCAGCCAACCACACCAGCTGTAAAGGCCAACCAACTAGACCAGCCAACAGCCAACTACACCGACTAACCATACTGGCCAACGACTGAATCCACCCAGACTGGCTCCAACCGAGACTGACTCCACCCGAGAATGTCACAACCCAAGGCAAGCTCCTGTCGAGACCAACACATGCCAAACAGTCTAGAAACAGTGAACAAGACCAACCGACTACGCCAATCATCCATGCCAACATACGATGATGTCAAATCTTGAAACAAGTCGCGAAATACCTATTCTCATTCTTAAACTCTTCATGCGAAACTTGGCAATAATTTGCCAAAAAAATTCATACAACATCTCACCTGCGATTATGCAGCGAATCAAGAAGATGGTATTATAAAAGATGAAAAGTGCTCCTCGAATCATGTCGCGAACCAATATGTGAGATACATAACATCCCTTAAAGTATTTCGCGAACTGTGCCACGAACCATGAAATATTCCTCAAAACATGCCGTAAGTCATGTCATGAAGCAATATGTGACGAGGCTCGGTTTGCCAATGGGTCAATAAATTTTCATCTACAAAAAATAAGGAGACCTCAGCTTCGTCGGAGACAAAGTTAAAGATGGAAACATCGCCTCCATCTGCATCCATTAAGTGAAGAGTCAGTAATGTAAAAATGTTCCTCAATTTCTACGAGTTACTGTCAATTTTAACGATTTTTTTTCTTCAATGTTTCTAGTTCAGGCTCACCAGCATACAACATGAGGGTCGGAGTCATCAATAAATTTTTTCTCGATTTTTATATTTATTTCAATTTTTCTCGATTTTTTAATATTTAAAAGGGTGCTGGTTAGGATGTACGGGAAGGACGGGGGGAGGGTGGCGCAATATTATATGTTCCTCGATTTTTAGCAATTTTGTGAATTTTTATGAGATTTTTCTANCGCGATCTGCTGGACCTGGCTCGGAGCCTTGAATCCGCTTTTACTGCTATGATGATTGTGTAGCTCATTCTGCTAAGAGCCTTGAATCCCCTTGCTCCTCTGATGACTTCTTGGCTCTTGCATCAAGATGCCTCTAATTCGCTTTGCTTATTTAACAACTCGATCGGAACATTTTCCCTTTTTTTATATTTTTTGGTTAAAAAAACTGATTTCTGGGCAAAATAATTAATTTCTGAAGTGATTTTTGGGGTAAAAAAAAGTAANCGGTGTGGAGGGAGGGGTGCGACGAGGGGAGTGGTAGATGAGGAAGAATGCGCAGGATGTAGGTTGGGGGAGGGGGCCATGACCGCTGATCTGCGCGATCTGCTGGACCTGGCTCGGAGCCTTGAATCCGCTTTTACTGCTATGATGATTGTGTAGCTCATTCTGCTAAGAGCCTTGAATCCCCTTGCTCCTCTGATGACTTCTTGGCTCTTGCATCAAGATGCCTCTAATTCGCTTTGCTTATTTAACAACTCGATCGGAACATTTTCCCTTTTTTTATATTTTTTTGGTTAAAAAAACTGATTTCTGGGCAAAATAATTAATTTCTGAAGTGATTTTTGGGGTAAAAAAAAGTAATTTTGTCGATAAAATAATCGATCCTGCCAGGCGGCCGTGATATTTGCCTGTGACGTCGCTAAGTAGGTAGGTGAATCCTGAATCCTGCTCCTAGAATACTGCGACAGTTCGCTCTTTTTACCACTACTGCCAAATATACATATCTTTAGTTGCCTCAACAAAATATTTTTTTCGAGTAAGGGAAACTTGAAAAGCAACAATTATTTTTTCACTTGACAAAATGCGTGCTAGAATAAACAAAATCTTTTAGTTAGGCCAAAATAAAATTAAACTGTCACCAAAATATTCAGTTGAATGAACTGTATATAATTGTCTAGCAATACGTTTGAGTGCCTTCAGTAGTAGTAGTAAATTGACAGCTCTGTGTCACCTGGCATCCTGGCGAGGACAACAGGACAAGCCGTCAGACATCTTGGATGTGATGTCACGAGGCAACCTCCTGCTCTGTCATCATTTGCCGACGTTGGCCATGTTGGATTTCCCTTCCCGCTCTGTCATTCTTGGCCAACGGCGACCATCCTGGATGTACCTACTTCACGCTCTTGCATTCAGCATGGGGGTTTTCTCATCGTCGTAACAATCTCCTTTATTTTCTCACGCTCTCTCATTCCTTCCTGCCGGATGTCACCACTTCACGCTCTTGTATTCAGTGGGGAGGGTTTTCTCTCTACAATTCATCCCAGGTCCCCAGGGTTTTCTTCGTGCTATCCCTCCCGTGTGTGGAGGGTTTGCTCCGTGCTATACGACACAGGTCCACGCCAGGACGCCAGGCTATCCCTCCCAGGTTCCCACCTGGATGCCAGCCAGGCTATTCCTCCCCGATCCCCATCATGACACCAGTTTTCTCCGTGCTATTCCTCCAGCTCCCCATCTGAATACAAGGGTTTTCTCCGTGCTATCCCTCCCAAGTTCCCGCCAGAATGCCAGGGTTTTCTCCGTACTATACCTCCCAGGTCCCAGCCAGGACGTCAGGCTCTATCCCCGGAGGGTTGTCTCAGAGTTCTCCCAGTCTCCTTTCTGCCTCTTGTCTGTTATCGATGTTCCCACTTCACACTCTTGCATTATGTGAGGTTTTCTCTATGTTATCACTCCTTGGTCCCCGGAATATTCTCTGTGCTATCGCTCCCAGGGCAGCACTAAAATTCCAGGGTTTTCTCCGGGACAAGCCAACGGCCATCTTGAATGATGCCAAGAGGTCTTTTTTTTTCCCTTTTTTTTTTACCGGAATTTCCCTTTTTCCCTCAAAAACAGCTAAAATCGCCACAATTATCCCCAAAATTTCCCGAATATCCCTTCAAAACCTGGAAAGTTTTGCACAAAAATGTCTTTTGTCCATCGCGGCTTACTTTTACACAATTTCCGCCGATGACTCCACAATGTGGCTAAGTGACTAGTTTTTGGTGATGGGATGAGGGGTTTTGAGGGGTTACTATGATATTCACGGTATATCTTTCCATGCCAGCACCATACATCTTGCCTGAAGAATGTTCGAGTTCATTGCCCCATCATGCAACTTCTCTCATCATGCTCTTGGTTTTCTCATATTCCTTCTGGTCTCCTTTCACCTGGAGTCCTGGTGGGGACGAGTATCATGCTCTGTCATTCCTCCTTGGTTTTCACATTTTCATTCTGTTCTCCTTTCACCTGGCGTCCTGGCGAGGACAAATATCTTGCTCTGTCATTCCACCTGCGTGACACGTAGCGAGGCCTGCCCACGCACGCTTGCCTAGAGACGCACCGCGCGCATGCGTCAAGTACGCCCTAAGCCTACTTGTAAGCATAGTTGGATGTTATTTCCGAACCGTTTAAGATACAGCCACCAAATTCATACCACAGGAATCGCCCTTGATGCTGAATAGGACGGTAGAGACAATTAGGCCCTAAGCTCTCGTATAAGTATAGTCTGATGTAGTTTCCTAACCATTTCAGATATAACCACCGAATTCATAACATAGATGTCATCTGCCACAACGAAAATAACCACAGAGTCATGTAGGCCCTAAGCCTAATTATAATCATAGTGGGCTGTAACTATCCTAATTGTTTAAGATACAACCACCATGTTCATAACATAGGCTTCATCCCCAACAGCGAAAAGGAGCCATTGGGTATAGTGTGCCCTACGCCTATTTATAAGCATATTTGACTGTAATTTCCGAACAGTTTAAGATATGGTATCCAAATAAATATCATTGTCATAGCCCCGACGATTAACAGCGCCGCATGGTCAAGCATGTCCTAAGCCCACTTATAAGTATGTTGTCCACCATTTACCAACCACCGAAGGTATATACATCAAATTCATATCATGAACATCTCCGATGAAGAACAGGGGGGTAAGACCAAGTAAACTTTAAGGCATATTATAAGCATAGTCGACCGACATATAGTCGTCAAATTTATAACATAGACATCGCTGCCAACAACGAACAGGGTAGCAGTGACAAGTACGTCCTAAGCCCTCGTATAAGCATAGTTTCCTACCATCTTCCATCACCAGGTTTATATTCAGAAAGTTCATAACATAGATGTCACTTCTGAAGACGAAAATGACTGCAGGTTCAAGTACACCTTAGGCCTTCTTATAAGCATAGTTGCCCGACGTTTCCCACCCTCCGAAGCTACGACCGCCAAATGCATATCACATTCATCACTTCCGACTACTATCAAGGAGATAAGGGCAAGTAGCTCTTAAGCCCTGTTAAAAGTATAGTTGGTCAGTATTTCCAAACCTTTTAAGTTCGGGAAAATGTAACAACCGTCCATGCATGTAAATAAAATAAAGGTATACATACAGGCGCGTCGCAAAGTTACCGTTGCAAGTAGGAGTGTAGGGTCTGAAATAGCACACACATACGCATCGACCTGCACGCACTCGTCTAGCAATTTCCCTCTACCCCACTACAGAGAGAGAATTACAACATAGCCCCGTATTATGCTGGTTGGATGGTGATATAAATTATTGCAACAATAGAAATCTGACCGGTTGTTAAACATAATTGTTCGGCGTCGGTATTGCATGAAGGCAGCATTGATGGGTCAGTACTTAGGGGTCCGAACTGAGGGGTCTGCAGTGAGTAGTCGGCAGTGAGGGGTCAGCACTGCGAAATCGACTATGATGTGTACGACTTACACTATCAGTCCAACACAAGGGCCGGCGGCCCGAGTAATAGTTAGCCTGGGTAACCCTTATCAAACCGTCATATATTGAAAAATTTAACTGTATATAATTGTACCGGTAACAAGACATACGTAGTCGCAGGTTACACTAAAATATTAGTGCGTTAATACAAATAAACACCATCAACCTAGTGCAAGGGTAGAGGGAACAGTGTGTACAAGATATGAAACTGCCCTGTACATAAAAAAGGCAAGTAACAAACAATAAAGGACTGACATATATACAAGAACATTAATNATATATATATATATATATTTGTATATATATATATATATATATTTGTATATATATATATATATAATACCCGATGTTTTCCTCAGTCCATAATAGTGATATCAGTGTTGCTATTATGCAAAATAATTAAGTAAAATCTAGAATGTATGATGGCATGAGAAAGAACGAATTATCACAAGGGCCAACCGCAAAATATTTACAATGCTCAAGTGTGATACACATTACACGACTTGTAAAGACTGTTTTCCTTTGCCTGCCACAAAAAAAACATACATGTAAACCATCAGTCGCGCAAGAGAGACATCACTACTAGCGAATGAAACGCTTGCGTGCTTTAAGGGTAGTCAGCGCTATCTAGTTTCATACCAGACAGCTTGGTATTACCAGGCAGTTTGTATTACACGTTCCCAGCCGTTGTAGAATTAGGTTTTGTTGTTATTCCACAGGAACCGTACAATTTACCGGGATATAAAGTATCCTGTATCCTATTCCATGACCTAAAGTACCTAAATACCAAATTTCATCGAAATCCGTTAAGCCATTATGGTGCTGAATGGTAACAAACACACACACAGAGACTTTCGCATTGACAATATTAATAGGATATGAAATCGTCCTCGAGTTTCATGTGTTTGTAGTACTAATAAGCATCCCTTTTTACGCACTGGCCCGGTGTCTCCCAGCTGGTGGGTAGGCTAGACACTCGGATCCTTGCACCACAGCCGCCCAGCGCCAACCTGACAGCGGCTTTGCGGGCGTGTTTCCTGTTGGGAAATGTTGGCCGCCTCCTTGAGCAGGAGCCAGCCCACTTGCAGCCCGTCCGCCTCTCGCGGCAACAAAAACACACCTTGCATCACAGAGGGTTGAGAGAGATCGGGAGGGAGAAGAAGGGGCGAAAGAAGTAGCAGAGTGCTGGTGCAACGACGGGCATTGTGCCGCGTGTCAAGAGCGAAGGCACGCAACAGCTAATTGCGTAGAAGAAGAACCCCCACAGAGCCTCAAGGAAGAAGTGGACCGTAGTCTACATGCAGACGATCACAGGAAATGAAATTGCCAGAAGTTGTATGCTCCCCAATCCGGCATTAGGTCAGTTTATAAAGCATCATGCGCATGCTGTATTTTCACCCACATATATATATATATATATATATATATATATATATATATAGCAAAATCCAGTCTAACACACTAGCTGATAGCTGATTCTGGATTTTTCAGAAGTCTGATTAGCTTTTTCTTTTTACTGTTTGCCCATCCTTCCATAGCCACGGGTAAAAATAAACAGTGGACGTATTTAATGCTCAGTCTCACCCATCATTTTGAATTTACCGTTTACTGTATATTATATAACTACTGAAATTACCCTATATTTCGTATTAAAGCACGTTTACATAACATAAATGCCTTCGAATGCAGTCGCAAAATATTATCAATGCGTTATATATGATAACTGTGACACGACATGAAACTATTGATAATTTAAAAATTGTACTTCGTTTATTGCATTATAATTACTTGACAGAAGGTGAAAATTTATGTTTTTTGTGCAGCGTATAGAGACGTATACTTAGTAGATTCAAAATAGGTGCCCCTAATTATCTAAAATAAATTAGAAACCGGCAATTCATCAGTCAGAACGGCGTGTGAGGTCAAGTCCTAATGATCGTGCGTCGATCAGATAATATGTAATTGTTATAAATAAACATGAAACAATTCGATGATTCTTACCATAACGCGTATAGTTAGAAACGAAAGATTTCAGATGCCAGTTAATTTAAAAAAAAATGAGCTGTGGATGACGAACTTCGTCCAGCCAGTCTTCAGAATATAGTGTTACTCACAGACTCCCGCACTGGATGCGGGTGCTGTGTTACCTGGTTATGAGCGGTCCTGGCGCTGTGGGAGGGGGGAGGGGGGTGTGACCCACTTCGACTCTTCCCTCCCTCCAGGCAGACCCTCTCTCTGCTACGTCGCTCGGCGACCGGGGAAAATGATTGGCAGCCAACCTGGCCTGCATCACAGACCCTCCTCCCCCCTTCCGGAGGAGTCAACGACTTGAGAGGACAGGCAAAACATATTCCGGTAATCATTATCCTCGTCGCAACGCAGTATGTTATGAAGGTTGTGTACCGGGGCCGGAGCCGCCTATAAATATCGCCGCAGCCAGAGGACTGGCAGTTTTTGTGGTAGCCATATGGCTGAAGTCGGTAATCTGGCAAAGTCTAGTGTAGCGAGGGACATCAGCGGAGAGGATGTACGATGGCGGAGAGTGCGAGAGAAAGGACGAGTGTGTGCGCTGTGTGGACACAGACGAGTGGGCGTGGCACATGACGAGTAGAGGTGTAATGTGACGTGCGCACGGTACAATTATTCCCGTCTTCATTTGCATCAAGAACTGGGACTCTGTTTGTGCTGTGCCATAAGCGAATTTGTTTGTGGAATTCCCAGTGCCATGCGGCCAGCGCGGCCGGCGATGGAGAACCGAGCAGAAAAATTCGTCCTATCCGTCGAGCGTGCGAGCCCCTGCTGGCTCTTACAGTGATTGCCTCTGCCCTTCTACTTTGTACTATGTTCTCCAACATGCTTGTTTGTGATATCAGAGCGGTTTGGGGTGTGCATACACTGGCGCGTGGCGTTCTGAGATGCGCACTCCTCCGCGGCGTCGTCTATATGTCAAACCTCTACTGAAATCATGTTTGTTCGTCGTCGTGCTGCGCGGAAAGAGCCAACGTATGCAGAGCATCAGTGATTGGTGTTTAA
Organism: Clitarchus hookeri; assembly: GCA_002778355.1. NCBI lineage: Eukaryota > Metazoa > Arthropoda > Insecta > Phasmatodea > Phasmatidae > Clitarchus > Clitarchus hookeri. The sequence continues at coordinate 165,404 of NQII01003239.1, read as the reverse complement.
GATTGATACTTAGTAATTGACCCGTGTGTTGCTTGGTCATTTGCGCCACCTCTGAACGACACACGTATGTTTTCTGACCGTCGCGTCGGCATTTGCGAACTGGATAATTAAATCGTTTATGAGGTTTGTTGGATAGTTCTTTGTTAGCCCTTTTTTTCTGCTACTCGTGCAGCGTAGGGTTGTGTTGTGTGGACATACAAGATCTGCGCCCCCATTTTCATGTTGCATACATAATATTATGCGGAAAATATACATTTCGTCTAGAAGCACGCCAGGATTTTCGTGTAACTTAAGGAAGTACTCACTAATTAATTGTTATATCTATATAATCACAGTTAATTGAATGCCTTTTGCATTTGTATTTATTGTAACCCTCTTTAAATGTTATTTGTGTTTTCCTTTTGCGCGCTTACTTGTTGTACCTGTGATATTTTTATTTAATGATTGCTCCTGCTATGAATGTTGCTTTCAGTATGTCATTTTCCAATTATGCTTATTCACTGTGTATGTCTGGGCCCTGTTTTGCGCAGTTCCTGTTGTACTCCAATGTTTATTAGTAAATGTCATTAGGTATAATTTAATGTCTCATTCATAAGTACTCATTAGCACCGTTACACTCCGTCTCCATTTCCCCATGTGTCACCAGACCAATTTTGGTATATAAAAAAAAAGAGAGTAGCCACTCTGGTGATCGCGGTGAGTGGTGATCAGTACTTTCAATGTGTTGCCCCTCCTTTTTTTTTTACAGTTTTGAAATTGTTTTGGTGAATTGGTAGACTGTTTGATACTGGTCAGCCACGTGACTTGCAGGTGCCACTTGGGTGCGGGAGCTCCCTAAAGCTGCCCTGCTACATACAGTTGCCGCAAGAATTGAAAATACCAGACATAGATGCTGTCACAGTTAGTTTGGACCAGCGGTGTCAAATATCTCGTATGTCAACCACGCCTGTTAGTAGAGAAAACACTACAGTAGGGACTTAAGTCAGCAAGGTCAGGGTTGATAATTATGCTGTTTATAAATATCTTGTTTTAACCCCTTTTGAGTAAAGTGCCGACCTTGAAGGGCACAAGTCCGAAAAATATTTTGCAGTTTTTGGTCTCGGTACAAGAACTTATAGATGCTAATGTGCTTTCTAGTACTGATGTAAATTCAGTTCTGCTGGTTCATATACCATTGGAATTTCGCAATGTGCTCATTCACGCCCGGGATAGGAATGTTGAATGGGCAGCAGTTCAGGAGCTATGTTGGGCGCGGGTGAGTAATTATCGCATTAGATGATCTTTCAGCCGTAAGTACCTTTGCCTCAAGCAACGACCAAGTGAACCGTTGATTAATTTATTTTCTGATACTACACGGTACTGTGCAGTTTTAGGAATACCGTATCCAGAGATTTTGTAGTTTGTTTAATTAATTGTCGAACATTTGTTGCCAGAGGCGAAGCCTGATTGTTTGTTGGTTTTCCTCGTTACTTTGGTCAAATTAAAGACAGTCTGCTTCTGTAAGATGCTGTTATGTGTTCGGTAAAACCAATCACTAATTGAATTAATGTTTTTATAAATATCTACATACAACGGCTGGGAATAGTGATCTTAGTCCAAAGCAAACGAAGGAGAGTTCTGCTGCACGGAATGAAGGAGAGGTAACTTGTTCTTTTTTGTGCGGAGAGAAGGACCACGTTCATTCCTAAGTTTACTAAGAGAAATGACAGTGTAGTTGCGAATGTGGGCGTTCGCTGTTCCCTTTTGACTTCTGTGGAAGTTAATATTTGGGGACATTGTGCTAGTGAGTTAGTAGATACCGGCGCCATCTTTACGTTAGTAATTCAACAAAAGTATTATAATTTTTTTCTTCGCAATTGTTCTTCAGGCCCATTGCAGTTGTCTAAAGTGAGCTCTGTGAAATTCAGTCTAGCTAATTGTGGAACTGATAGTTCGAGTGCTTGTCTTACCACTACTTTCAAAATAGCGAATTTTTTGTAGAAATATTTTTTTTTGTCAATTCCGAACATATATTTTCGAATAATATTTGTTACTGACTTTCTTGATCATGCGGGGGCGACANTCCTTCGGGCCCATTGCAGTTGTCTAAAGTGAGCTCTGTGAAATTCAGTCTAGCTAATTGTGGAACTGCTAGTTCGAGTGCTTGTCTTACCACTACTTTCAAAATAGCGAATTTTTTGTAGAAATTTTTTTTTTGTCAATTCCGAACATATATTTTCGAATAATATTTGTTACTGACTTTCTTGATCATGCGGGGGCGACAGTTGATGTATATGCAGGTGTTTTGAAATTTCACTTTTCAGCTGAGCTTGTTCCCTATAGTGTTAATGTGGAGAAGTTCAAAGTAATTAATTTAGCTGGCCATGAAATTGATTGTATTGTGGCCGAATTCCCTGAGGTTATAACTGGTCATATCGATATAAGGAAGAGCCGTATACATTTTTCTTAGAGTCACTACTCCTGTTCGTTACAAACATGACAGTGTTGCTCCTCAGAAAAAAAAATATTTAAAAGGATTCTGAATAAACTGTTAGAGGAGGGTTCTGTGACATCATCTAAAAGTGTTTATTCTAGCCCTGCTTTTCTGCATCCGAAAAAACAAACCTGGTAAATTTTGCCTTGTCGTTGATTATCATCAGGTAGATTCTAAAATTCCTTTAGACTCATTTCCTTTACCCAGAGAGGATCACATCTTTTAACAGTTCAGGTGGTGCAAACATTTTCACTATATAAGATCTTAACCATGCTTTTCATCAGTGTGTGTTACATCGTAGTTCTAAACCTGTGTTGGCTTTTGTGATGCCTTGGGTTCTATTTGAATGGAATCGTATGCCATTTGGGGTTTCTTTCGGTGCTCATGCCTTGAGTCGCGTACTTGAGAAAATGCTACGCCCTTTTCAAGGTCAATTTGTGGTTAATTATCTGGACGATGTTATAGTATCTAGTAAGACAACTCAAGAACACCTTAATCATGGCAGACAAGTGTTAACACCTTTTCGGGATACTAAATTGACTGTTAATCCTGATAAGGTAGTTTGGGCTGCAGATCATACCAAGATATTAGGGTTTATGGTTTCTGAGTGTCAGGGTTTGCTGGACCAGGAGCGTATCCGCCCTGTCCTTCCTTTCACTCCTAAGAAAGTCAGAAGTGTACGAACGTTCATGGGAAAGATAGGCTATTATCCCAAATTGGTGTCACATTTGGCAAATATTGCTGCCCAATTGAATAATTTGAAAAAGAAACATCAGCATTTCGTATGAGGCCTCGAACAAATTTCTGCTTTTGACAAAGTAAAACAGTGTTTAACGTCTCCTCCTGTATTACAAATACCCCAATTTGAGAAGAAACCTACTTTGCATGTGGATACTAGTGATCCTTGTTTAAGGGCTGTGTTGTCTCAGGAATTCGATGGCGCTCATCATCCAGTTGCCTATGCGAGTAGAATGTGTTAGTTTGTTACAAGCGATCCCGGAGTCATTTGCGAATTTGCAACATTGGCAATCGTTCGATAGTGAGTGCCAAAATCACATAGCTGATGTTCAAAAGGGCATTCAGGTAGCATTTTGGGGAAGCGCTCTCATAAAGGAAAATTTTGGCGTATGTGCTGTCCAAATTGAGAGATATGATTCGAGTATTGCCATCGTAATTATTTTGATGACCATTTTGGACAAGAAAAGCCTTGCGGAGCATTTCTGAGTCTTTCTACTGGCCCAGAATGGATGCGGACATCAGAGATCATTTTCGTGGGTGTTGGTGTGTCAACAATGCAAGTAAAAGAATGTGAAGGATCTTGGTCTGTTTTCTAGTATTCCCCCTATGAATGTATGGGAAAGATAATATGTAAATTGTTGTGGTCTCCTTCCACAGCCAAAAAACGATAATACCAGCTTGGTGGTAATGGTGGGCGTATTTTGTCAGAGTTAGTCTTTCCCTACTTTGGTTCTCCTGCTTATATAAGTAGTTACGGGCAATGCTAGGAACTTCACTTCTAGTGAGATGTGTAACTTAGCTTTCTCGTGGGGTATTCATTTAGTGCAAACCAGTTCGTACCACCCTGAAAGTAACATGGCAGAGAGATACAACCGGGTTATTAAGGTTGCTTTGAGTGCTTTCCACCATGACGCACATCAAAACTGGTACCAAGCTATCCACTATTTTGTGTTAGCAATTAATTCTGCTCGTAATGTATCTGCCTACAATACACCCTGTCGTTAGTTTTTGCTAGAGATTTTTTCTATCCATTAATGAATTCGTGGGATCTACATTTTGAGGTATATGTAATTGACCCTCCTGTTGTTTCTAGAACGTTCTGAGCCGATGCTAGTGAGAATAAAAAAAACTATCAAAACATGCAAAGAGCGCACGATAGAGATCACAAGCAGTGTAAATATCACGTCGCCGATAAAATTATGATTAAAACCCATTATTTTAGTAGAGCTGCCGGCAAATTTTCAGGCAAGTTGGCCATCAAATACAATGGTCCATTTGATATTGTGAAATTTCTCACCTCTGATACATTACTAGTCTGTGACAATAATAATAATTCTATGCTTAAAGTGCATGTAGCAAATACGAAGCCATTTATTGAGGATAGCTATTATGATGCTGGTACTTTGGTACCCCTTTTAATGTAGTTTTAAGGTGTCGTATTATGTTTTTGCTGTATTTTTATCTATTGATTTTTATGTGCTTCTGGCTAAATTTTAATTCTTGGTATAGCTTTGTTTTGGTTCGGTCTGTAGGAGGTGCCCTCTATACACGTCGCCTCATCCCCTCCCGCTCCTTATGGCCCTCGTCGAGGATTTACTTTGAATATTAGATGGGTCGTCGGTGCGGAAGGAGGGGACGAACTGTGGGTCTGTGCACGCCTTGGACTTCCTGCGTTGTTCTTCAGCTCCTTGATCTGAAACAATTGTGTGGTGCCCATGCCTGCTGAGTTGGGTTTCGTTCGGACTGGTCACTTAGCAGGAGACTTCAGCGACAGCAGTGGCAGACTTCTGGGCAGCGGAGGATGCATCGTGACGTACGCATTTCACAATTATTTCTCCCTTTATTTGCACCAACAACTGGTTTATTATTTATGTAGGTTCCAACACAATACAAATCGGAAGATTTCAAAATTAATACTATATATTTTATGAAAACGGCAGTTATCCCATTTGTTTATTTATAAAACATGCAACATCAGCTCTACCAGGCGGCAATTATTATTATTATTATTTGCCAAACTGTTAGCATTAAGCTTCCCAACCTCCGCAGAGCACACTTCAAGAGGCCCGCCTACATAGAGCTATTTTCCGCGTTTCAGGCCGATGAGTACGGAAGTGATAGGGGCTACACTGACACGCGCAGAAAAGGTGCCATCGCCACTAATCGCAAGGATTTGAACTGACGTGAAGTATTTTCGCCGTGTTGTGTGTATCTATGGGAATTCAAGCGGTGCCCTACAATTTATTGGTGGAAAGTATGTGGCAAGGTTCAATGCTTCTGACACGCATATCTTGAGATACAACGCTTTCAAAAAACAGCCGTAAGCTTTGTTAGAGAGCTCTGAAATTGTGTTTATAAAGTGCGCGATGCCTGGGAAGTACTAGGCAGGCCTCGTCTGAAGTGTGTCCTTCTCATAGAACAGCGCATTGGACGCACGTTCCATAGTTCCGTGGATAAATGCGTATTTAAAACTCTCTGCAACGCAATTCAGGCGCCAAGCAGGCGAGCCCCTGAAGTACGTGAACCACAAGGCTAACGGATGCGTGGCGAGCGCCGCAGGTTCCTTGACCACGCACAACGGCCGTCTCTGTTGGGGAAGGTCCGGCGAGCTGCGACGTTGCTCCAGACGAGGAGATGCACGCACGCCGACGCCGACAGTTGCGGGCACCAACTCCGAGGAAACATAAACAGATGGGAGGCGAAGTGGAAAGTCGCTCTCTTGCGCGGCCCTGCGGCAGGACGGATGTCACCCGCCAAAGGGCCCGCACACCAGTTTCTTCACAAACACCTGCAGTAGAAGTTCCTTCGCGGTTTGCCGAGCACTTCTGGAAGGCTCGCTGTTGTCAAGAATGTCTGTGTATCGCCGAAGTTTTTTTACTACTGCTCACGCTTCAGTGGGGATCACCATCACTGCACATGCATTTTTCAGCATATTATCCCAACCAAAATGTATTTTCTAACTAACACAGAACTGGGAAATACGTGATTTTACAGTTATTAATATAATAACCTTAACTATTCTATAAACTAGTGGAACGAATGATTTTGCGATTAAAACTAAGATAGGATAGTTGGTGAACGAGCAAGTAGTTTTCACACACTCATGCTCAGTAGCCTCCGCCACGTTTTTTCACACTCTCGCGTGCTTCCGTCCAGTGTGCATAGACGTCATGGAACTAAACAAGACAAGATGTCGCGCTTTCTTTCGCGCAGGGACTCAGAAACGCCTCCACAACAGTCGGGGCCGCGATGGTTGAGTGGTTAGCCTGCTCGTCTCCCACCAAGGCAAACCGGGTTCAATCTCCGGCCGGGCTACTCCCGGATTTTCACACGTGGGAATCGGGCTGGACGATGGCGCTGGTCAGCGGGTTTTCTCGGGGATCTCCCGTTTCCCCCGCACTTTTCATTCCGGCGCTGCTCCATACTCACCTCAATCACCCCCATCGGCTCTCAAGGCCTCGCTGTTAAGAGCCGCCTGAATATCTTCACTCATTCAAAATAGTCCCTGATATCCTGATGGAGTATAAACTGCGTGAAGGGCGCGGTTGCATAGAACTGAAATGCACTCAATCAGCGAAGCCACCTCCAACCAAGACGACAGTTCTGTACTTCAGAGGTAAGGTGTCGTAACTCCAATCAATTGCACTGAGGAGTTATGGCATGCTACATCTTAGGTACAGAGTTGACTAGACACAACATTCAAAGCTGATGCTGCTGTGCATCTTCAACGCCCTCCCACCTCATCACTGGGACTCTCGCACTGAGATCTGCCAGTGGTTCGGCCATTCTGCTGCTAACCTCATCGTGCCATGAAAGGGCCCGTTGATCAGGGGACTGACCTGTAATGGGTGTAAGGCGATTAACTATGCCCAGTGGTACCTACCCTGACTCCTCAGTACCCATGAGTTTTAATATGGCTGGGGATCGGAGGAAATATCGTTCCTCCCTGGCTACGGACCTGGGGAAAGTATTTTCTGCTGGCATGGACAGTTGGAGGTGAGTTGGTTGGGTGAACGATTGGCCTGTAATGGGTGTAAGGCTTATGCCCGGTGATGTTTTAAAGAGCCTTGGCCATATTCGGAGCACAACCGGCTTGTGATGCGTATAAAGGTTCTGCCCCGTAGGACTGGCCTTGACTTCAGTGACAGTACACATCCCTCTCGGTCCATTTTAGAATGGCAGTGATAGGGATGTGCTCCGGTAGTGTCCTGGAGAGACAATAGAGAGTTCGGATAGTACCCCGGCAAAACTACATCCTTAGCACTTATGAGATTATTAGTAGCAGTGGGAGGGCGTGGTCGTGCGCATTTGCGAATGAGTATATTGGAAAATTTAGTTTGTTTCCGAATGATAAATTAATGGAACCATTATAGCTAAGGTATCCTTTTGGAAAACATCTTCACAAGGACTGTTATATAAAAGTCGCGTCTTATATTTTAAGTTATTTCAAATGGTTCCTCTGACAGAAAATAACGTTAAATGCATGCAGATCTAGATAGATTTAGCTGATACCGGAACAGGGATTTGAACTGGGTAGTAGGAGAGTCAACCGCCATCTTGGATGAAAACATCGCTCCTAAGATGGTGTCCGACCACCCCGAATTTCGACCACAGCTGTCTTGTACTCGGCCACCATCTTATTTCCGGTCGCCATATTTTCCCCATACACCTTTTGTTGAATGCCATTTGCCACCATGTTTTCATATTTGTTGGTTTATGTTTGATTTCGTTTTCGTCCAATGCTTGTTTACGTCTGTTGCGTGTTTCTAACCTCCATTTCACCAATTGTTTGTCACCTGTCTTTTGTTCTCGTCTACTGTAGGCTGCTATCTTGTTTTAGCCTGTCGTTTGTTTTTCTTTGTAGCTGATACATGGCACTGGTGTCTAATCTTTGTTTTCTGTCGAAGTTACTAGGCGGCACTAGTGTTGCGCATTAAATAAAAACTTCCCATTTTCTATACACCTAACCCCCGCACCTCTTTCTGCCATTTTGTTTAATTAAAGAATCCTTGGGTTTTGGGAGGAGCCTTGTCCCGAAACTGCCATCCTATAGCATGGAAAAATGGGGTGATGCCTACACCTCTCATCTACTGGGATAAGTAAGATAAGTAAGAAAATATAATTTTTTATGGAGGACACAAAATACAATAAAAATCCCTTCATTTGTTTTAAATTTTTTGTAAGAATGATTTTATTATATTGTACAATAGTCAAACTACTCGCCATTGACCAGAAATGAGAGTGAAATAGAAGGTACTCGAACTTGTTCAGGGGTTTCAGAGCTAATATGAGTCCAAAGATTTACGTATTAGTTTTAGGGGTCCCCGGCCGAAAAAGGGGCTGGTGCCCATTTTGGCTTACACAGTATTTTAAGTGGGCGTTGAAAGGCATCCCCGCTAAATTTCGACCAGTCATATTGAATGGTGTAGAAATGAAATACACTACCCGGTTTTAGGGGTTTTAGGGTTTTTGGGTCCAACGGGGGGTCGGAATCCACAGTATTTAAGTTGGCTACTAAAGGGCACCCTGACGAATTTGGTTCAGATCCGTCGAACGGTGGTGAATTGAGATAAACGACTCTATTTTAGGAGCTTTGGGGGTTTTCGACCCTAGAAAATTTTGTATGGATCGAACTGTGTAGAATTTTATAAGAAACATACATACAAATGTTGACATATATATGTATATATAGGTAAGTATGCTGTGCAACATATCAAAAAGTCCATCGTAATGGACTTTTTGGTGGTGCTTGGGGGAGGAATCCAGCAAAATTTTTGTTTGACATAAAAATGTTAGCCCATCGGGTAAATTCTTATATTTAATTTTTTTTTTTTTCGTTTTGGAACGTATAGCCACTTATTATCATAAGTATATCTCCTGAAGTATCGAGAGAGCAGGAATTGACAACAACATTGAATTTATAACATTTCTTGTCTTTAAATTAAAAATTACAGAAACAGTAGGGTACACCTCGTGTCTAAAATTCGAGGATTCACCTCCATCTTCAGCTTCGTTTGAGACGAAGCTCATATTATTACTTTTTACTGAAAATTCTAACAGTTATATAATATTTTGATTTAATGAAACGAAACGTATAAAATGAAAGCAGTTATTTTACACTCAAATAATAAGAAATACAAGTTTACACAGCAGACAGCTTAAATTAATAATCCAGCAAATACGAAATGAATGGACTACAATCGGGCAGGTAAAATCAAGCCAACTAACTTCGGCCAGCTAATGCTGGCCTGATGTAATATGTCGGAATCAGGCCAATGTAAATATCGACTATCTGCTAACTGTTAGCTGGCAGTGTCAAGAACACACCCATTTGACCCAGCAAGATAAATAATGGATATCTAATTGTCGGGTTTGTTGCAGTTGGTTGTCGCCATGATGCCAGATCTGCGATGGCTGGATGTCACCAAAATGCCAGGTCTGTGACGGCCGTATGTATCCACGAAGCCGGGTATGCTACAACTGGATGTTACCCAGTTGCAGGGACTGTGCTGGCTGGATGTCGCCACACGCTGCGTCTGCGATCTCTTGGTTGTCGCCAAAATGGCGAGTTTGCAACAGCTGGCTGTCATCAAGTTGCAGTGCATGCAGTGCTGATTGGAGAGGATGGCAGAGTATTACTGAGATTGCTGAGGATTGCGGAGGACTGTGAAGAATTACGAAGGATTGCGGAGGATTACTGAGGATTGCTGAGGATTGCGAAGAATTGTCGAGGATTGCGGAGGATTGCGGAGGACTGCGAAGAATTGCGAAGGATTGCGGAGGATTACTGAGGATTGCGAAGGATTGCGAAGAATTGCGGAGGATTGCTGAGGATTGTAAATGATTGTGGAGAATTGCAAAGGATTGCGGTGGATTGTGAAGGAAAAGGATTGAGAAGAAGGCAAATTAATTTTTACTGCATTTTAATTAATGCATTATTGTAATTTTTTAGATAATATATTTTTAAAATTTTTTAAAAATCTTTTATTATATAACAACCTTTCATAAAATTTTATTAAATTGTAATAGATGCAATAGTCATCATACACATTGTAGTTATACATGCAAACACTATCAGGGGACTTCGGAAATAAAGATGTATGGATCGACACCAGTGACGCACTCAACCAATCGAAAGAATAGGTAAAACAAGATGGTAGTCGGGCGAGTGGAGGGTGGGGTTTCTACACAAATGGGCAATCACTATTAAAAATCAAAGTTTGCAAGGCCGACATTTAAATTTTTTATAAATTAATTTTTAATTATATTTTTTTTATTGCATTTATTTTTTGGGTTACAGGTTGCTGGGAATGGCCGGTCGTGGGACGGGAGGGGCGAGGGAGAGATTAACATAGCCGCTGGCTGTGTCTTTTGCCTGTGATGTCATCTAAGATGGCGGACGAATCCTGACTCTTGTGGCAGGAGCTTGTGCGCTCGAATCGTTCCAACCCTACTACTCGCGTTGCATAGTAAAAATTAGCTTCTTGAGGTTGGTTAAAATAATTAAAGTGCTTACTTCTGTATAGTGTAGTGCTTTTATGTGCACGTCATAAAGTTGAACAGACATTGGAAATTTCAGATGTACGCGGAAAGAGCAGACCTCACCGATATCCCAAATTTCCGCTATTTGACACGTTTAATGAGATCATTTAAGTGGATTATCAACGTATATTGATTGATGTGATAGCGAGTACAGTAATAGTATGCGATAGTAATTTATAGTGAAAATACCTATCCTAACTCAACTAAATACTCTACACACTTGTAAAAGAAATTCAGTTTTAAAATACACCAACAGATAGCACTAAAAATTAAAATATTTTGGAAGTATAAAACAATAATATGTATAAAGATTTTAAAATCAAGCCGCGTCAGTGGCGTCCCTAGAGAAAGCGAGGCCATATGCAAGAACTTTTCGAGGTCCTTCCCTTCAAAAATATCTAATCCCCCCCTTCCCACAACGCAATCACCTTTTCAACAATATGCTCTGCTCTCGAGTGCCCGCGCCTCGCAGCTAACATTTTATTGTGTTAAAAAAAGATTGATGTTATAAATTAATATTTTTACATGTATGCATTTTATCATGAAATATATAACTCACAAAAAAAACGAATGATAAATATTTAAATATTTTTATATTAGATAAAGAATTTTTTTTCCGGGCGTGAGGCACTCCTAGGCGCGAGGCCCTGTGCTGTTGCGCCTGTCGCACTCGCCCAAGGACGACCTTGAACAGCGTCAATTTAGTTGTACAACTTTTATTTAGGAAAAATCGGTTTTAAAATTATTCAGGACGATCGCAAACTGTGCTTAGAAACACGCTTATTCACACCGAAGAACACTGCGAATTCGTACGACGTATTCGGGGTAGCTGAGAATCAGTTTTAATTCCATTTATCTCTAAATAGTATAAAGGAAAGTAACTTATCCGCGTCTGTCCGTGTATTCGCCTAGTACTTCTAAACTACTTGATGGATTTTGATGCGGTTTCCAACATCATTTAGAGAATTTCTCGAGGAAGGTTTTGGTGTATAATTAATTTATATTTAATATAAGGATAGTAGAGAAATGTTGAACCGTTTGTAATCAAGTCATAAAAAACCGCTTTTAGGGCGCTTACATGGCTTGCGCTGACTAAACTATAAGAGATACATCAAATCAATGTGCTACAGAATTGAAGCTCTCAAAAAGGCCTACAGAAAAGTCCGTGATAGCATATGTTTATCTTTTAAGGATGACACATAGTAACCAATTTTTGTCTTTCAAAGTATCGCTGTAAAAACTAAATTGTTAGCGGGCGAAGCCGCGCCGGTTCCCTAGTTTTAATTAAAACATTTGTTATTTACACACCGGTACTTTACGTGCACACCTAATCTGCAACATTTACTCAACGCACAACAGTTGAGAAAGTAAATGACGGGAGAAATACAGTTTATTCGCTGATACGCAGGTGCGTTAAAGATATATTCTTTATTCAGCAATTCAATATTATTAGTTTTATTTCTGGTTTCCCTTCCTCCTTTACCATTCTTAACCACGGAATCAAGTGATTCATTGTCAGAATCAAGACAATTTGCAGTCTTCTTGCCGCCATGTTGTTTCCTGTTTGTCTGTTGAATAAAGAGCAGTTGGAAGGTCAAAGCACCGACTTAGCTATTCAGAGGGCATGTCTATGAGCAGCCACAATTCAGGAGCCCTACCTGTCTAGAGAATAAATTTTATTCGGAACTTTGTTCAGAGACAGGTCCTGAAAATGTGAAAATCTTATTCGCGCCGCTACAAGGCTGTACTCGTCTCTCCACATCTTTTCAATAGGATTCGTAACTACATTTCCTTGAGCAACTGCTGCATAAATAAATAGTGTTGTTGTCAACTTGAAAACAAAGAAACATTCTCAACCAAAACACACAGACCAAAAATTAATTAGCTGTAGAAAAATTTAGGATAGTTAGATATTTATTTCCCCTTCATTCTGCCAAATGAAGAACCTTAAATACATGGACTTAACAACAGATTTCACTAGCTCTGATGACAGCGTTTTCGTGTAAATTATTTACTTTCCCTTTTTCCAAACGGCGCTAGACAATGTTAAATTGAGAGTGAGTGTGTCTTTAATTAAATATTTGCGAATACCCTTTCCTCGGCAACTTCCAGGAGCCTTTTCAAACTGCAGTCTTCGATTCGGTCCTCAACCTGTATCCCTCCAATTTGTAACTGTTTCAGTTCCAATGGCCTGTCCTTTACCGAGTCGTGGAGCAGTTGAAGCCCCTGTCACCTGTAAAATTTTCACCATAAAATTTTTCCATTCCATAAATTTGATTAAATAATTTTTAAAGGGGTTTGAAAATGGTGTACACTGTCATATTTCTAAATTGGGAGGATCTCGGCTTACTAACGTTCCCGAGTGATATGCCTGTGGTGATTATCAGGGGACGGCTTACAAACTAACTTACAACCTAACTTTAACTACCACCCATGCCTTACATGAGATTCGAACCTGGAACCTCCCGCAAGCCAGACTGGCGGCGCACCAACCGAATGCGACACGGGAGGTCGGCTGGAGGATCTGGTCTAATTTTATTCACGAATTGTTTTCAAAATTAGATAATACTGTCGCATTTCCATGAATTCCACAACAGGAAGAAAGGTATCGAATATTGTAATTTATTTTCACTTCTTAAATAAATTTAAATTTTATTAATCAGAGATGTTTCCTGCAAATTACATTTAATGCCTGTTATTCTCTAATAGTATTGTGAAATAATTCCTTCAAATTTTATCGCCATTTTATAGTATCGTGGCGTCGGAAATCGCCATTATTGGCATGCAAGATCATAATTGGCCGAGTCCGTCAAACATAACAAAAATTTTGGATCCCGTACAATTTTCAAAATGTTTTATAGAAACTATAGCTATTTAACTTTACCGGAAAAACATGCGGGTGATAATGACGTTCCGATGACGTGAGAACAATCAAATTTTATTTGACCAACTATATATGAAACAGTTTGATGGCGACATTTGACAACGTGAGGGCGCCTTCAGTCACAAAGCCGTATTACTTCGCTTAACAATCATGTTTTGCCAGAAGTCCTATACATACAGTTACAGTACGCTTATATATAGCCTATTCGCGGTTAACTGAGCACTTTTAAATTCAAAATTTGAAAAATGTCACTGCCCTTACCTGCATGCATTTTCAACGGGAAACACTGACTTGCATGCACCCAGTAAAGTTGCTAACGACCGAGGGAAAGTAGTTTCATGTCTTAACGTTGAATTAATAGTATTAGGTAAAAATTTGCGAATGCTGACTAGATTTCTTTTGCTTTGTAGTTATTTAATGCAGATATGTGAAAGAATGAGCAAATTGGTAAAATATTAACTTTTCTAATAATTTCACCGTTTTACTTGACCAGCGCAAAAACAAAGTGGTCTGGCAACGATAATGTCACTTATGGTGTAAGAGTATGCAATGTGCGTACAAGCAGGTGTTAAGCAGGGCTTTTACAAGTGTTCAGTTTACCGTGAACAGCCTGTACCGAGAATCGCCGGAGACTTGGCGTGCGAAGTGACAGCGCGACGAACATGGGCGGTCATCGCAGAGCAAGCCCGGCGACGGGGCAGCTGTTCCCAGGGACGGCAAAGTTAATTCACAGCCCCCCTCCCCCTCCCCTTCGACGCGTCTAAATCAGGGACTGGCGAGAATGAGCGCGGGATTTCCGAGAGAGGAAGAGCTCGTGATTGGCCGGAGCGCGACGCGTGCGCAAGCCGTGATTCATTGGGTCCAGTTGAACCCCCGGCCCGGCTGCGATCTTGAACCCCGTCCGCGCCCGCCAACCACCGCGAGCACGCAAATATGCGGCGAGGGGTCGGCCTTACTTGACCTGCGGCAGGCCGCGCGGCAATGACGGCGTCCTTCTGTAGAAGTGGCGCGTCTGTTGCGAGGCTCTTCTGGCTGCCGCCATCTTCCTAACTTTCCCTGGCACACTCTGACCAGTCGGGGCCGCGGTGGCTGAGCGGTCAGCCTGCTCGCCCCACACCGAGGCGAATAGGGTTCAATCCCCGGCCGGGTCCCTACCGGATTTTCGCATGTGTGAATCGCGCCGGACTATGACGCTGGTCGGCGGGTTTTCTCGGGGATCTCCCGTTTCCCCCCACCCTTTCGTTCCGGCGCTGCTCCACACTCACCTCAACCACCCTCATCGGCTCTCAAGACCTCGCTGTTCAAAGCCGCCCACATCTCTCACTCTGACCAGTCGAGGGAGATGGCGCAGTGGTTAACAACTGGACTCATATTCGGGATGATCTCGGTTCGAATCCCGTTCCGAACATCCTGATTTCGGTTTCCCATCGTTTCCCGATATCACTTCAGGCGAATGCTGAGATGGTTCCTTTGCACAGCCCGTGGCCGATTCCTTCCTCGCTGCTGCCTTCCTCAGCAACTTGCTCCGTCTCTAACGACCTCGCCAGGACGTACAAATAAAATAAAACGAAATAATCTACAGCAAATTTAACAAAGGCGACTGAAATGTATGGTTTGGCTAATTTCCAGGTATACTTAGCGAAACATATTAAAAAAATTAACCATGGACTGCTACAAATAAAAAATATGTAAATATTCTTTTATTTTGAGCAATTTTTTAAAAATTGCGAAAACACTTTGTCGAGTGATTTTAAAGATTGCTTGAATTAACTCATAGTTTCATACTTCAATATGAATTACTTCATTTCGGTAAGTGAGTTAGCTTTTATTATTTGTACGTTCCAAAAAAAACATTAAAATTGTGAATTTTGACAGGCCGTCGTGTAAACAATCTGCTTTCTAAATTTTCTTATGCAAGGAAATAACAGTAATAGGCAATTTCTACAATTTGAACAGTAGTTTGTACAAATGTAAAATATTGAATTTTTCTGTGACGGCCGCCCGTAATACATATCTACATAGCGACCTAGAAGCTAGNTGTACAAATGTAAAATATTGAATTTTTCTGTGACGGCCGCCCGTAATACATATCTACATAGCGACCTAGAAGCTAGTAACAAAAGTACACATTCCAACGTAGGTATTTAATAGCATTTATCGTGGTGGCCGTCTTCCGAGACTTCCAGTGGAAACAATAAACATTTTAATTCTGAATTTTATTTCATTTTATTTCATTTGAGTACTAAGGCAGAAATAAAATTTTNTTGTACAAATGTAAAATATTGAATTTTTCTGTGACGGCCGCCCGTAATACATATCTACATAGCGACCTAGAAGCTAGCAACAAAAGTACACATTCCAACGTAGGTATTTAATAGCATTTATCGTGGTGGCCGTCTTCCGAGACTTCCAGTGGAAACAATAAACATTTTAATTCTGAATTTTATTTCATTTTATTTCATTTGAGTACTAAGGCAGAAATAAAATTTTCTGTAGAATCATATCATAGACTACCTAAGAGCTAATAGCCTTTATCAAGATGGACCTTCCATCAGATTCCACTGCCTTTTACTTTAATGCGTTATTTGTATTTTAATAATATTGAACGGTTTTATAGGCCTTTGGGTGTTTTTAAAATATTTGGTAGCCGAAGTGTTCAAGTTTAATAATGGTTATACGTGAAGTGTAATGTGGAGGTTCGATGTGGTGAATTGCCATGGTATGGGTTCACTGGGGGGGGGGTTATATGAGAAACCTAGAGAAAAAGGAACATTCCGAAAAATGGTATGGGTGAATATGAGTTGGATCTTCCTAATGGCGGAAGGTTCATTGTCTCTGAACAGGACGATATTGCCATGGGGTAGCCGTGCCGATAATAATGCGGGATCTCGCGTATTCAGAAATAAATATAAAGAAGCCTGAGTCTGCGAGCAGTTTACTGGGGATATTCTCAAGGTATCGGTTCTTGGTGGAATGGCTTGTGACGGAGGCTGGAAAGCGAGTATGGATAGGCCAGGCCCGAATTCTACTTGTTTCTACAGTACTGTTTAATTTTATGTTAAATAAATATATAAAATATTTAAATTTTTTTTATTATTCGATTTTATTTCATTGTGATTTTCACTCTACAATTAATTTATCACACAAATGTTAAAAAAAAAATATATTTATGTGTTAACCCACAGGCTTGTAAATCGAAAAACTAGTGTGTAAAATGGAGTAGGTCTAGTTAGTTAGTTTTATAAACTACCAGCATTTAATATAAAACATAAAATAATTTTAAACTTTGTATTTATATGAGGCAATAAATGTCTTCTGTAATATTGTTTAATGTATTTGCCACACTCATAGGTTTCATTTTTGAAAATACGGTCGTATTACTTATTAATGATCAAATCGTTACATTATTTGAAATAATAATTACGTTTCATGTGGGTAGATTATTAAATATTAATAAATACATTCGATTAAGAAACTACACATTGTCTATACGTACAGTAATAAAATCCACGTTCTCGAGGTAAATGTCAAACGCTTTGTAGGTTTTGCTTCAGAATGGACTTCGAACTGTATAATAAAATGTATGTTACTTACAAAAAAAAAATATTACTTTGCGCGCAAAATATATTTTGTTATTTATTCTAATCATATTTATTTCTTATGCACACGTTTACATAAGTACAAACATTTCACTTTCTTTGACTTCTTGATTGCTGGGTGATGGGTGTCCTTGCCGTCGTGCTCGCGTAGCGAGGAGGCCGGACTCACCATGGCCAGCGTCCAAGCTATGCGGCGAGAGCAGACAGGAATTGACTGATGTCCCAGTCTGGGACAGGTTGAATGGAGTACCTCACCTCACCTCCACGCCTATCTATGTATTTGAACCATAATGGGCCTCCGTGGTGTTTGCATGTGCCTCCGGCCGCGCGGTGTCCCCCGGACGGTTACCCATTCTAGTACTGATCACGCCCAGCGCTGTTGAACCACGACGATCAGAGAATCGCCAGGCTACCAAGGAGGTACGGCCGTCGACTCAACACTATACGGCATGACCTCAGAGGAGATGTGTACATACGTAGAGACGAAGTGGCGCGTCGGTTCCTATCACGTAGCCGTACCCATTCTCCGATTGGCTTTTCGAGGCTCCGGGAAAGGGCCTCGTGTCTAACTGACTACTGTGTGCTGCGGAAGGTCCCCTGTTGGCTGGCCTGCCAGCTGGTAAGTAAGTTACCAGCTGGTTATTGGCGAATGGTGTCCCGAGACATGGTGCTGGGTAGTGACGCCATTTTGTTGGCTTGTGTGGTTATAGTTCGAGGAAGGAGTGGTTGTTTTACCTCTGCATTTTTTAATTACTCTGTGATATAACTCATTTTATGAGCACCGAATACCAACTTGTTTGGCGCCCCGCTACACACAGGAGGTCCCGTCGTATTAAACATTTCTGTGCATATTCGTGCGACGAAAACTGTAACTTTACCTCCGGAGTTTTCAATTTATCTTTTTTGTTTTTGACAACCATCCTGCTCAACTAAGATGTTACACATGTACTTACTGCATGCTTTATCAGACGAGTTGGTTCAGCCAACAAATGTGCGGCTTTCTTGCGTGGTTTCTTGAGGAATGTGTAAAACGAACGCGACTCCAAATGAAGAGGAATGGTTTCTGGCGCAGTGCAGTTCAAACGCAGCATAACTAGATACTGCGAGTCGTGTTGCGAGATCTGTACTTAAGTTGTCTAGCCTAGTTTCGCAAGTATACGGTCAATACTTTTCGTAATACAATAGTGTAAATGACCGTTTTCAGCTTACTTCTGTATAGTTAAAACTAGCACATAGACTTGGAAATGTGGACAGTGAGGAGACCACAAGGCTCGAGTGAGTACATTTGGTGAGCAGCAAGTTTTCACAATCCAAATATTTTACGGTTATTCTTAGGGAAGTTCCTCACGGTGTCACATTTCATTTTGTTAGACGACGTTGGAAGTCATGTCTATTTTTTTATTTGCCAGCAATAAAATTTGATCGAGCATGAAATACCAACGATGTTTTTCTCTTTTCAGAGCTTGTTGACACTTCTTCTTCTCAGTAATAAAACCGCGAATGTCAAGAGGACGGGATTGAAAGCGACAGGCGATAAAAGTGAGAGAGAATGTTTATGACGTGCGAAATCCTCCTCTTTGTCAAAGGGTAAGTTAAAAGCCATAATAAAAAACGTAGTTGTTTCGTAGGGTTTCATCGCATGCCTGACAGTTTGATTGTAGCTGCAATCCAATTGTGCAATTTTTTTCCTCATCATTCATTTATTCATTTCAGATTAATAACTAATTGTTGTCCCTTCAAATATACAAGAAGTTACCGTCAACTAATTAACCTACTTTCCTTTACATGCGTGCAAATAAATTTGAGTGAATTTCTTAAAAGCCTAGATGGTACGTAGGCGTTGACGTTTCGTTCACAGAAATATAATTAGAGATCAAACCAGAAACATGCGAAACATTACCAAGATAATTAAAATACACGAGTGACTTACCCGAGATTAGAATTCAGAAAAATTCGTAAAATTAAGCTAGCTTGCAATGAACTGCATCACAGAGGTAGCATTCGGAGCATCGACTTCGGATGTAATAAGTCTAATGTTTTGAATGATAGGGTTCACTTACCTGGAATATTTACACGGCCATCATTTTTTAAATAAATGCCTGAGCCACTAAAAACACATTAGTTTACATGGCTTTATATAACGCTATTTGTGTGAAACGTTTGTTTCAAATCGGTTTGTTGGTCTCCGAGATATGGCATAAAAACTTCTTTTTTTTTAAACAGAGCTATCTTATAAAAACAAGCTAAAAATGTTTCTGTATACCACGCTTCTAACAAATACTACCAACGTAAAAGGTTTGACTAGATTTGATAAAATTGTTAATTAATTAGGCCAAATTTATCAAAATATTTATATGGTCGCCATTTTGAAAATCAGCCTCTGACACCATTTAAATCATGCAACTTAACATGGTCTTCTGTAGGTGTGTACAATTTTGTGGAAATTAGTTGACTTATTCTGGTAATATGGTAAAATGCCTATTTTATTCACCTAAAACTTCTTTGCATAAAATCCAGCAAAATAATTTCTCTGTATAGATAAATTATGCTTCTAATTAATATTGTTTGCATAAAGAATTTGGTTGAATTTTGTTGAAACGTTTCATAGATATAACAAATTAATCTAAATTATATATATAAACCCCATTAAATAAGCCTGCCGCACATAACACATATTAATTTACGTTAACTAATGTTGCAATACTTGCGTAAAATTTTGGTATTAATCAGTTGATTAATCCTTGATATATGGCATGAAACCTCCATTATTCATGTGAAGATTGTCATAAATGGAGGACAAAATGTTTTTATATTAGCACGTTCCATGATTGTCATAGATACAATAGACTAAGTTAAATTTAAATATCTTACATAGTTTCGTAGATATAGTACACTAACCTTAAATGTTTGTATAGGTGCAATTCAGAAAACAAGAGACTTACACACTTATAACATACAAATTTATATGTCCTACCACAGTACAACTTCTCCGCAAAATTTGAAATAAATCGGTTCATTGTTTCTTGAGATATGACATAAAAACATTATTAATTTATGAAGCGCTATATTACAAAATGGAGGACAAAAGTGGTTACTTTTAACTTATATAATGCTTGTAATAGATACTGTCAGTGTATACAATTTGGTTGAAAATGGTCAAAGGAAATGGTAGTGATACCAAATAAACTTAAAATATTTGTAAAGCCACCATTTTGAAAATAAGTGCCTAGTTATGTTTTATGACTTATATTTATCTGGTATATCATATTATTACTTACGTGCCAAATTTTGCTAACATTCATCCCGTAGTTTTTGAGATATAATGTCAAATATTTATTTTTTCATGTGATGATTTCTTTTAAAATGGCTTCCCAACAACAATATTTACAGCTGAATCCAATGCTTACATCTTGCACTGTCAGCATGTAAAATTTGGTTTAAATCGGCTGAATGGTTGCTGCAATATGACATATAATCCTAGATTTTAAAATAGCCACCATTTTGAAAGTAACTGCCCGGCGTGGTGGAAAATTGTAAAAGTCAGGTTTCCTTACTTAGCACTATATGTGCACCTAGTTTGGTGAAATTCGGTTAACGTGTTCAAAATTTGAATGGGGAGCGCAAAGTTTTGTCAGTTGATTCACGTTAAGGCATTATAGTGAACAGAATTATGAACTCATTTTTAGATCAAATGGCTTTAAGTCCAAAGGCTTCAGCAGAAACGACTGGTGGTGAAGTCAATTTTAGGTGAAATTATATTAGGTCTACTACTCATTTTAAGTAAAACGACTTTGTCTACTGCCTGCAGGTGAGGTGACTAACGCGAAATGACAGCTGAATAATCTTTGTGGGAGACGATTTTAGGTAAACTGCCGTTTCCCAGATGGGACGAGAATGCTGGTGCCAACTGTAGTCGCTGATCTACCTGGTGGACACGTCTGTCATTCCCGACGCAATCTAGGAAAAGGCAGAGGTGATGACGAAACAGCGGCGGGATATAAGGCGTGGGAGGAAACAGGAGTACCCCGAGACAGTCCCTCTACCGGTCGTTTCTGTCACAACTGTCCCTGCAACGAGGGCCGGAAATAACTGTAAGCGTTGCCGGGCTGATGGAACTCACGGGTTTATTTGGATAGGGAAGCCGCTGTTGTATACCTTCCCTTTTTATATCGTGGGTACTGTGAGGTTTTTCGATCATGTGATGTAGTGAAAATTAATTATCTTCATACATTTATTTTGAATGAATGGCTTAATGAAAACGGTATCAGAGATTGAAGCTCCCTCTTAGGTCTACTGGTGTTAAAAGATTAGCAGACACGGAAATATGATAGAGGTGCGGAATCCATGGATTAATTTGTTTACACTTGCAGTTACGTAGAAATTATGAACAACTTCAGTATTTCCGAATTTTGGGAGCTCAGCGAAGGTAAGTAACGTCTCACTAACTTCATTATTGTAGATTACACAAAGAAAACACATAGGTGACTTAAAAAAAACACAGCTAAGAAAAAAAGACTATTTTCAAGCAATACGTAAACCAAAGAAAAAATACATAGTAAAGCAATATCTTGAATCTCGGTCACATCTTACGAGCAGTGACCGCTAATGGCATTGATCGCCTTACACATGTAGAGGCCCTACCGCGGATGATCATGAGTTCATGGTCACATGGGCATTGATCGCCTTACATATGTAGAGGCCCTACCGCGGATGATCATGAGTTCATGGTCACATGTAAGTTATGTCACACTGGGAAGGGCGGTGCCTCGACATGACGACTCGCACCCTTTTGATAATCTCGTCAGTCCATTATACACAAAACAATATCTGTATTACTACATAACTGCTGCAGTACATCTAACAATACGTCTGCTTTCCAGTCCGGTGCAACCCATAGACTAAATACGAGGTAGACCGCGTATTCGTCTTCTGCGCATATACCCAACACTCACCTACGCCAAAAGAACACAACTATGAAAAGCCACGTGGTAAACAGTGATGCATGTGTTTGTATATATCTCAATTAAAAAGATACAAGCACTTTTTACATGAAAATAATACTTTCACCAAAGTAGTAGAATATGGAGAAGGTGGACACATCGGAGTTCAGCGTCGAAGATCGGTTCTTTTCATGCTCTGTCATTCTGGTCCCCCGACAGCCATTCTTCCCTCAAAAATTTCCTTTCTTTCCCTCAAATCGACAAAATTTCCCTCAAAATTTCTCTTTTTCCCTCAAAAAGCACCGATCTCCTCAGCTGCAAAAACGAGCCGCAGAAAGGCAATTTCCAGCAAATTCGGGGGTTTTGGGTGGCTCGCTTCTCGAGGGCAGAGCAGTGGTGGCCATATTGGTTGTATAGGCATACATTATGCCAAATCAATACGCATGATCCAGGATCGGAGTCAGACCTAACCATCAGCCATCTTGATTCTGTCAGCCATTTTAACCGCCATGTTGGATGTCGGTGACGTTAACCTCGACCTTTGACCTTGAAACCAGTGACTTTGGACCTTGATTCCAGTTACCTTTGACCTTAAACCCAAAAACTAACAAAAAAATTCAAAAAAATCCCCAAAAATCCTCAAATTAACAGCCAAGCATTAACAGCCAACTGACTCCTGCAGACTAGGATTCAGTCTGCAGGAGTCAATCAGTAGGTGTCAATCTGTAGGTGTTAGTGTGCAGGAGTAAGTCTGCAGAAATCAGTCTGCAGGAGTCAGTCGGGAGGAGTCAGTCTGCAGGAGTTAGTCTGCAGGAGTTAGTCTGCAGGAGTTAGTCTGCAGCAGTCAGTCGGCAGGAGTCAGTCTGCAGGAGTCAGTCTGCAGGAGTTAGTCTGCAGGAGTCAGTCGGCAGGAGTCTGTCGACTGGAGTCAGTCTGCAGGAGTTAGTCTGCAGCAGTCAGTCGGCAGGAGTCAGTCGGCAGGAGTCAGTCGGCAGGAGTTAGTCTGCAGGAGTTAGTCTGCAGCAGTCAGTCTGCAGGAGTCAGTCTGCAGGAGTAAATCTGCAGGAGTCAGTCGGCAGGAGTCTGTCGACTGGAGTCAGTCTGCAGGAGTTAGTCTGCAGGAGTTAGTCTGCAGGAGTTAGTCGGCAGGAGTCTGTCGACTGGAGTCAGTCTGCAGGAGTTAGTCTGCAGCAGTCAGTCGGCAGGAGTCAGTCGGCAGGAGTCAGTCGGCAGGAGTTAGTCTGCAGGAGTTAGTCTGCAGCAGTCAGTCTGCAGGAGTCAGTCTGCAGCAGTCAGTCGGCAGGTGTCATATGGCAAGAGTCAGTCGGCAGGAGTAAAGTGTATGAACTCATGTATTCTTGAAGACGATGCAAGCCACTGACGATGTTAAATCGAGTATGTCCTGTACGACTACATGCATACCTTCAACGACTGCCCAAAAATTACATGGAAAACAATGCTGTTACTGTGCCAACTCCTTAAGTAAAAAAATGTAATGCGCGGCTACATGAGAAGAGTGACTGCTTGAAGAACCCATCTCTAGCTTATCTTAGCTGCTATAAATGTTCCAGACAGTTTACTCGAAGTGATAACTTAAAGAAACACATTAAGGCTGATAAATGTAGCGGTTTTTTTGCCCACTGAGAAACAGCATGTGATGACTTCGTTACCCCCTGTTAATAAACTACATAAAATGTTTGCAGACGACGAGGGAACTCGTATGATGAAGCATTACGACAATGACCACATGCAGTTTATGCATTATGATACAATGAAGGAACACACCAATATCTGCAAGGGTTCGTCTACTGGGAGCCAGCAAGTGATATCGCTAATACCTCCTGCTACATCGATGGGTATTGTTTCCTCAGACGATTATGACGAGAAAGTTATTGCTAAAGATGGAATGAGAGACCCACTAGGCATTATTGAGTCGGTATGTGTGGAATATACACATGTAAGGCGTTCGCGTGAAGTCGACGAACTTAAAAATAAACGGTTGTCAGCTCTTAATACTGATGATGACCACGTGACTCCTACAAAGTAAAGTAAACTTGATACTGAGGATGAAACAGGAGGTAAAAACGATCATGAAGACAGCATTGATGATAATGGCTATGGTGACAGTGTTGATGAAGTATCTGATGAGAAGGATGATGATTTCCTCGACGTTCCCGCACCAACTAGTTTCCATCGACAAGTGATGCTAAGAACTCAGAAGGCGTTAAGAACTCTTGTTACATACTTCCTGAAGACCCGAATGAACTTGTTGATAGACTCAGATATTTGATTGACCTGCAAAAACGTGGAGATCTCTCACGCATTGTTGAGATGTATGCAATCATCGATGAACTGAAGGGAGAGGGTTTCATCAGATGAGCCTGTTTTCTACTATCCATGATTTGCAAACATCTGAGAAATGTAATTATCGAATGCACAAAATAAGTAGAAAGATATAATGTATATAAACAGTAAACAAATTAAATGTATATATCATTAGTGTTTAGTTTCTTATACAGTCCCTTCTGCTTCTCTAAAAGACTTATCAATTCAGTGGTGTAAACAATCGATTGCCAGAGTCTGTTTTATATAACATTTATGTGAGAATGCGCAGGAGGAGGGCAATGGTTTGATCCGAAGTATTATGTCTTATTCGAGTGGTTTAAAATGGGTGAGTTGTATATGGCGAACGAATGAAATTAGGGGAATATTTTTGAGGAATGTTTCGTTACTAGTTGGTTGGTCTGGTCAGTTGGCCTGATAAGTTAGTATGACCATTTGGTATTGTCAGCTGTGGGAGAACTGTTTAGCGAAAATTTTGCGAAGATTTTGTGCGAAGTGGTTAGCTACGATACTCTTATTATATACTATTTTTTTGAGATTGTCCATCATCGTTTGTATAGGTGGGTTGAATGGCAGGTTGGCCTTGTCTGTTGTTCTAGCCAGTTTTGCAGGAACTGGTCTCGTCAGGAACCAGTCTTGAGTGAAGTTAGTCTTAGGTGAAGTCAGTCGGTGGCTAGTAAGGTTAGTCGGTATGGGTCCTTGTTGTGACCAGCTAGTAATGGTCAATTGTATGGATTGTGATTTTTCTCGATTTTTCGAGTTCTATGTAATTGGGGTCAAGGGCAAGGTCGACAACAAGCAGCATGGTGGCTAAATCAACAGGTCCTCTGGCGGCGAAATCTATCATTAATACACTAGCATCGCATAGGTGATGAAAGAGTGGACAAATGAGCAACGAAAAAATGAATATGGTGGATGGAATGCATTCGACAGACTGAGCAATTGTGAGGGGGCATGGGAGGTGAATGTTAGTACAATGAGAAACATCGGTGGCGAGTCGAACGAGCGTGAGTAATCAACCAATAAAAAATACTGTTGGGTGGCGAAGGGAACACAAGTTACCAACCAATGAGAAACATTGGCGAGGGTCAGTCGTCGGCTGAACATGGTGCTGAAGGAAACTTCAGATCTGTAAATTTTTATAGAATTTTTATAATTGATTAAATAAATTTTTTTTGCTCGATTTTTGTTTTTAAGGTCATCCGAGGTTACGGTTATATCATCATAGTTATGGGTTAAGGTCAACGTTACCTGTGTCCAAAATGATGGTTCGGTGACGTCATAACATGGCGACTGGTCGGTTACAGTCCCTCGTCCCCTCTAAGCCGAACATTTAAAATGTTAATTTTATAATTTTTAAATCATTTATTATAAATATTAAGGTTTTTTTAAAACTTTTTTGGGGGATTTTTCGGATTTTTTGGGAATTTTTAGGTTTAAGATTAATGGTCACTGGTGTCAAGGTCAAAGATCAAGGTTAACGTCACCGACTTCAACATGGCGGTTAGAATGACTGACAGAACCAAGGTGGCTGATGGTTAGGACTGACTCCGATCCTGAATCCTGTGAATCGGTTTGTCATACCCAATGCCTATAAAACCAATAAGCCCGCCACTGCTCTGTCCTCGAGAAGCGAGCCTTCTAAAACCCCGAATTGACTGAAAGTTGCCTTTCTGCGGCTCGTTTTTGCAGCTGGGGTAGTCGGTACCTGTTTTGAAGGAAAAAACGAGAAATTTTGAGTGAAAAGGGAAAGTTTTGATGGAAATTTAGTAGATTTAGAGGGGGACAGGGAAATTTTGAGTGGAAAATGGCCGCCGGGGTCCGGAATGACAGAGCATTAACAGCTCCGAGCCTCGACGCTGAACGCCGATGTGCCCAACTTCTCCATTTTCTACTCACCAATCTGAATATATTCAACTAGCGAACCGGCCCGGCT
The DNA here is from genome assembly GCA_002778355.1 of Clitarchus hookeri. Taxonomy (NCBI): domain Eukaryota; kingdom Metazoa; phylum Arthropoda; class Insecta; order Phasmatodea; family Phasmatidae; genus Clitarchus; species Clitarchus hookeri. The sequence continues at coordinate 138,949 of NQII01003239.1, read as the reverse complement.
TCGGCGTAGTACAATTGAGTTTTACAGTGATACACTAATAAATAAATTAGGAAAAGACAGTTCATTTATGTGAAAACAGAATTATAAAATTAAACTATGTTGGCCTAGGTTTTTAACTGATTCCGGCAACCCAAACGAAAGAAATATTTTTTACCCGATGGCCAAAAAGTAGGGTATTGTTTTTGGAGTGTATCTGTGCAACTATCGCGTAGTTACCACATTTCCGCTTTCCAGCGTCGATGTATGAAATTCAAAAAGTGAATTTAATCAAGATGTAGTTTTAGAAATAAATGTATCTAGGTACTATTTTTTGCGCTTGGCTGAGGGATCTTAATCGATCACCAAAGTTAAGTAACGTTCCCAGCGGCACACATTTGGATGGGTGACCGTTTAGTGGCATACATCTGAGCGCTTCCGGGCTTCGGAGGCCACGTTAAATATTCGGTCCCGGTTGTTATCGATTGATAGCCGTCATTAAGCTATTTCAGAGGTCCTTGGGTGGTCTGATAAACTCTGACACCAGAGGAAAAAAAAAATTTCGGTCACGTTCCCAGCCGTTGCAGAATTACGTTTTGTTGTTATTCCACAGGAACCATACAATTTTCCGGGATAAACGTATCCTATGTCCTATTAAAGAACCTAAAGTACCTACATTCCAAATTTCATGAAAATTCGTTCAGCCGTTATGGAGCTGAGTGGTAACAAACACACACACACACAGACTTTCGCATTTATAATATTAGTAGGATCTACAATACAAATTGGTTAGAGGAAGTATACATACACCACAAAGCACTTGTTTACAAATCAGTGTTCTAACCTCAAGTCAAATACACGCTGTTTTCGCTAGTCGTATTGGCAGAAAAGCAGTTCAATGTTGGGACACGGTGACAAGTTGTGCGCAGCCAGCGAGATCGGTCCACCTCATCTTTAGTCTATGGTCCAGCACTCTCTGCCTCTCCGCAGGTCAAATCCCCGGCGGGCCACTTTCTCACCACTGTGCCCCAGCGGGAACAAAACCCAGCGCTCTGTATTAGCTTAGTCACAATTAAGTGTTTCACCACATTTCTGGCATCACAAAAATTTAATACAACTCACACAACAAATAAAATATTTTCCCTCTTACATAATTTTCCAAAGTTAAGTTTGGATTCTCAGATTTGTTTTTTTTAATATGCAGAAAGGAAAATAAAAATTAAACAAAAAGCGAAAGTGAAACAAAAATGACACATGGTCAAATTTAATTCCACGGACTATTTTCAGCCATTGCAACCCGGATATTACTTTATGCATTTTAAAAATAAGTTTATGAATCTGGAATAGCGAAATGTTTGTGGCATATAGAAAAATAGAAGTCAAACAATACTAAACGTAATAGTTTTTTTCGTTATGGAAGTCTTTAAAATGTCTTTTATATATATTTTTTTTTTTTTAGAATTTCAGTCAATGTGCTTGCGTGTTATGTATGCTGTAAGCTTATCCACATTTTTGTCTCATTTTCTCAGTAAATTTACAGCCAAAAATACAGGTATAAGCGAAAATATAGGTATTGGCGAAAATACAGGTATTGGCGAAAATACAGGTATTAGCGAAAATAACAGTTGCCTTGGTTTCCATGGATAGCAGGGTCACCGTATTATAAAATAATGGAAATTTGTATTCCAAAATCTAGCTTAAAAAAAAAACATTTACGCCAAGTCCCCGAGTTCTTCTATGGTTATAAAATTATGTTCTTAGTAAAGTATTCAAAACAGAGACATTTAACTATACTAAAATTTATCAAGTTTCGGGTTTACGATGTTTAAGTATTTAATCATATATTGCAACAAATATTTAAACAATTTCCCGTGCTTAGTTAACTTTTTCGAATGCAGTGATAGCTCGACCCAGCTTACGTAATCCAGTGGTCCAGTACCAGGCGCCAGTTGTCTTCCGACCTACACAACTACACAACTTTCATGTAAAAAAAAAAAAACAAGCTGGTGAGATTTTTTTGTTCGGCCAACAAAAACCCTTGAAAACAAATTATTAAGTTGAATCTGACATACATATTTGTTTGGCCATAAGCATGCAAGTATTTTCTTGTGATTTACAAAATGTCTTCTTCATGCCATTATATACATATAAAACGTTCACTCCTAGCCGCGAAACAAATCACCGCTGTTCAAGTAACTCTTAAAAGTAAACGGACGAGAGTTTCGGCTTTGACGTGTTATGTGCCGCGTTCGAAGGCTCTCTCTGAATATTTTTTGCTTAATGCGAAGATTAACATAACATGCAATTTTCAATAATTCCTGTGGTTTATCAGCATTTTAAAAGTAATGTAATGCCGATATAAATAAACAGTATTGAATACATGTTTGCATTTAAAGGAACTATAAGTGCCTACATCTTGAAGGTCACATATTTCAATGGCAATTCATCCAAAAAAATCTAAAAAATCGTATAGCAGATAGGTGTAATATAGCGTGTGTTGAGCAGACGTGAAGCACAAAGATAAAACAGAATTGTCCAGTGTGCTGTATCTCGCACGAAAGTAAATAAAAGCTGCGCAACTTCACTTGATAATAATGATACCATTACGATATGCCTGCCTCTTGTATATTTTTATCTCGACAGCCATTTAACAGGTGATATGTCGGACTTATCGGGTCATACTCCATCTGGGCAGTCCGTCGCGAGTGTGGTTACCCGCGAGGCAGTGTAGTTGCGTGACGATGAGTCCTGAGCCGGGTCGACTCCTGTGGCTCGTGGTAGCAGCAATGGCCGCCCAGCGTGCAACAGCGCCCCAAGCGGCGAAAAACACAAGCCAAGAGACGTGCGGCTTCGAGGTAAGACTGGCCTGCCATCGTTGCGACGAACTTCGAGCGGGCTAACAAACGACTGTCCGGCCCTTCAATGTTCTCGCATTCATCAATTACAGATACGACGCGGAACGGTTCATTTTCAGTTCCAATAAACGAAGCCAATTGAAGTCCGAAAAAAAAAAAATGCATAGTAATATAAATAGTTAAACAAATGATAATGAAATGAATAATAACATTATTAAAACAAAAAGAAAAAAAAAAGAAGAATTTATAAACAAGTTACTGAGATTGTTATATTGATATCGGTTATAAGTGATTAATTTAAATTGAGGCATTTGGAAAAGGTATTGGTATTCAAACTATTTAATATTACTGAAACAAATACAGTAAAACACTGTTGATACGTTTTTGAAGGGCCTGAAAAAATAATGCTTATTATCCAGGAAAACTTCTTAAAAGGGTGACATTAAACATACGCGTATAGGCAAGGTGTAACATTATTCAACTTATTAAGCAGGAAAACTCCTTATGTTATTAATTTTTATTAAATTTCAAAGATTCATTATAAATGAAAAGGATAAAACCAATAAATATACAAATAAAACTAAAATTTCAAAATTAGGATATAAAAGTTATACATAACTTATATATAATTATAGGAATATTATATCGTGCAGACAATTATACACAGAGTATGTGACAATTAAAATTAAATACTAAGTAAAATATGAGAAACATGTAATATGAGAAAAAAAAATTGCAAATATAAAAAAAAAAAATTGAAATGTGTATTCATATGATATTAAATATATATACCCAAGAACAGCTAGTGATAAAAATGGTAAACATGTAAAAATACACTACTAGACAATAAAAATAACGCATCACGAATAATCCATACGACAAACACGAAACAATGTAAATAGAAAGAGTATGGACTGGTGTGCACATGAGGCCATGTTGGTGCGTTTGCATTTGACTGCAAATCAGACAGCGGCACTTGAAGCACCGAGCAGCGGTCGTAGAGAAAGGCGGGTAGTCGAAGCCGCATTAACGCGAGAAACCCAAACGAAACCAGTCAAGCCTACAGAATGTAGAAGAAAGCCAGGAAGACGCTAAAAATGTCGCTTTACGCAAATGGCGGACTTCGAGAGAGGACTCGTAATCGGACTGAAAACCGCAGGGTGGTCGTATCGCAGCATCACCATGTGGATCGTTCGGACCCTACTATCCGATGCTGTTGGAAGCAGTGGATATATGAAGGCACTAATACATTGAGGGTCGGCTCAGGATGCACGAAGTCGACTACCAGTCGAAGGTATTGACGGATCGTGCGCCAGGTGCGGAGGAATCCCATGGAGACCTGGTCCACGATACTGGCGGAAGTGAATCTGTGATCTCAGCGCCCATTATGTATTCTTCCATTAACTCTGCAACAGGGTTGGTTCCGTTTGCAGTGGTGCTAGGCCACAGTAATGTGTAACACCACAGACTGGCAATGTGTGGTGTTTAGTGATGTGTTCCATTTCGTTAAGGGCATTAATGATCGTCATGCCCGGGTTTGGAGGTCCCTAGTGAATGCCACAATCCCAATCTCACTATCGAACTGCACACTCCCCCCATGGCAGGCATTATGGCCTGGCGAGCCATAGCCTACGATGGCCGCTCCGCTCTCATCGCGTTACGTGGAACATTGACGGCCCAGCAGTATGTTGATCACATCCCACGACCCCATCCGCTCCCATTTCTGGCCGGGGTCCAAGGTGGTATATATAGCGGGGTAACATCTGACCTAGCATGGGACGGGTCGCCCAGGACTGCCTCCTTCATGTCCTGTCCAAACACTACCATAGTCTGCCAGTTCCCGTGCCAGCATGCGTGGGACCAGTTGAAATGCCAGCTGCCACCAGCCACAATATCCGGGATTTGGAATACACAGTCCCACAATTGTGGGCCCATCTGCCTTAGGACAACATCCAGCCTCTGCTGGACACCATGCCAGTATGTGCTGCAGCATGTATCGCAGTGCGAGGGGGTCCGACGCACTATTGAATATGATGTGACGTATCACACATAATTGGCATAAGACAAGTCAGAATTTAACGCCTTTGAATGATATTTGTGTACGATAATACTGAAGAGAAGAGTGCATTGGCAAAGGGCATTAAGATGAATACAAAATATATTAATATTATTAAAACTACCAAACTTTCACAACGTGACAATAAATATAAAACATTACCATTGGAGTACCAACAAAAAAATTATTTAATACCGGCTCCCGTACATGTCAATAGATAATGATTTATAATACAATTATTTGTACTTGTTTCAAGGCAATTCTTTCAGTGCTCCAATAATTCAGTTGCGTAGCTAAGGAAGGAGGGTAGTCACCCACGGCCCAGTAAAGCCCCCAAGCCTATAAAAATTTATTAAAAGTTACAATAAATATATTACGGGGGGAGACAATCGTATGTGACCCATTAGAACCTGGACTGTTAAAATACAACGCTTTAAAACCATAAAAACTATGCACATACGAATGAGTCGTGGAAACGGAAAATTACCAGAAAGTTCAATCAGACTTGGGCAGCAAACAAAGACAATCACGACGCACAGCCGACGTGACCCCATAGTTAGAGCCAAACATAATTTAGAACAGCAACCGAAACCAATTTTTGAAATTTATACCGACTACTGCACACACGAGCAACTACACACACATGCCACACAAAACTTACAAAACAGTTACAATCCTACCGCAAACACAGAAACGTTACGTTTTCCACGACTCACGGCAAATTCGCCCATTGCTCAGTGTTAATGACTAGATCAAGTTGTCATAATTCTCGTTGAAGTGAAGTGCAAGCAGGCTGAAGATGGGCAGACGAACTGAGCAGAAGTATCAGCAGTAAAGGTGGCAGAATAATAGAATAGGCCCCGAGCTCGGCCTCGCAAGGCCTTAAATAAACTATTGCCACGAATCACAATAAAGAGGCACACGAGGGGGGAGGGGAAGGAAGGGAAAATGTGTAGAAGGACAACAAGGTAGGGGATCCGAGCACGAGCAGAGAGTCCGCCACTGACCGCTGATGAAAGAGGGCGCTCACAATTATAACGACGTCGAGGCAGACGGCGCAATGACTGGGTGGAATTTGGCCTGCTGCTCCATTTTTGTGGTTATTTGTAATACTCATCTGTATCACTTCCTCTATAAAATGTCAGTAATATCCGATGCATCATTCTGTGGCCGCTATTGTTATTGTCCGGCAATGTATAATGTTTAGCCACTTAGCCTCCGCGCCTTTTCCCATTGCCCCAGACGGGTCCAGTTGTTGGCTGCCCATCCTCAAGACGATGTCAACAGTTCCCTGGGGAGGAACGAGACGGGGGGGCACTTCTACCTGGCTATCGCTGATGGGACTAATGCCACACTCGCTTGGAACAGGAAGTCGTGACTTAGGAGGGGTTTCGCGAATCTTCTCGGCATCACCTCCAGTGTAGCGTCTCGAGGTGTGAAGAACCTTCTGGACTNCCCAGACGGGTCCAGTTGTTGGCTGCCCATCCTCAAGACGATGTCAACAGTTCCCTGGGGAGGAACGAGACGGGGGGCACTTCTACCTGGCTATCGCTGATGGGACTAATGCCACACTCGCTTGGAACAGGAAGTCGTGACTTAGGAGGGGTTTCGCGAATCTTCTCGGCATCACCTCCAGTGTAGCGTCTCGAGGTGTGAAGAACCTTCTGGACCACGCCACCTCAGCTATGAAAGCAGTGGCGTGCCTCTGTCATGTCAGTCTTGAATAGCCAGTAGTGCCGAGTGCGCGCGACGAAGGCGAGTCAGAAGACGACGGGTGATGCTACAGGCACCAGCGAATGTAATGTGCGTCTCTCGGGAGATTAGCGACTGCGACTGACTTGCTGGACTGTAAGAAAGTGGGATTTGTTTCATGAGTCCGGACTTTTGGATTATGTGATTATATGGCAGTGGATATTTTGGTCTTATAATTGTAATTTATGAGTGAAAATTAAGTAAGTGACTTTAGGTAGTTTAATGACAACGGTAAGAACTATTTGAAATTGAGGTTAGTTTAAAAATTGTGCGAACTAATGTATAATTACATGTTAGAAGCAGGATTATACATTTATATTTGGTAAATGTTAGCAGCATATATCTTCATATCATTATAAGTAGATTAGAAAATTAAATAAAATTATTTCCATTTTAATGTGATCACCATCCCTCATGAACTTGAATAAACCCAAGGCAATTTGTTACCATGATGCCAGAAGTGGGATGGAGGCATTTATTTATTAACCGATAGATATATTAAATAAAAATGTGGATAGAAAAAATATATTTGATTGACGTTTTATATACAAAGATAAAAAGCGTTAGCAAGTTAGTGAAAACGATAATAGACTGCGCAGCCAAGAAAATCAGCAGTGTGAATAAAAGGATTGACAACATTAATAAAAGAGTGAACAATGTCACTGAAAAAAATGGACAGTGATATGAGAATGGAAGAAAGCAGGAAATGAATGCTTTGAAGACCGAATGGCAGTAATTTCTCCAGCAGTGGAGTTCTAGGCATGATGTGCCAGGTGAAGATCTGATTATTCCTGGCGGAACAGAACACTTTGCAGGAGAGGACACATTTCTAAGACAAGTATTGTAGGAGACGTCTGTAGAGCTACCTGTAGCAAACTATTTACAAACATTGTCATGGCCACTTTCATTAGGCATCCTAACAGCAACGTTTAGACAGTGGTTTTCTTAAGTTTGGAAATGTGATGTGAAGCAGAAGTAAGCTGTACTTCTGCGCTCATGTGATCAGTACTGTGAGACCAACAAGAGACGATTGGTAGTCAATATTATTTGGGAGAGGCTTGCCAGTGATTTCAGATGGAAAAAAGTCAACTTCAGAGAAAATATCGGCGTACATTGGCAGTGTTCCACGTGCTTGAAAGCCTTTGGCTACAATTACAATCGTAGCAGCCTTTTCATAAGCCAGTCGAAACAAATTAGATATTTTAAATTGCGTTTTGCATCTGCCAGGATGTGCTGACATCCATTACCACAATCATGTGTATAATACGCTTTCCGTTTTGTTTACTGTTTCAATAAATTTCATATAATTATATTACCCTTCCATTATTTCTGTCGTAGAAAACTGTTGTCAACAGACTACTTATAGGCTGATAATATTTGATTTAACCATCATATTTGTTTCCTTCTGTAAACCACGGTGTTTGATTTTACTTATAATATTACATTTATCTAACTTTTATTTCTGTCAAACAATCAAACTGTACAAGTTTTGCGAATATTAAGCAAGGTTTAAACAGTTTTAATAATGGTTGGTATTGTGGGGCAAGAGTCCGCATAATCTTTTGTGCAGACTCTTGCCCCAGGAAACTTGCCCCAACAAACCGGAAAAATGTAATTCGCCAACTACGTTTCACAGTTGCTTGATTAAAATTACACCCTCACATGAATGCAAGCAAAAAACATGCATGTTAGTTAATGTACATATTCTTCGACAACAGTAATTCGTTGCAGCTATGCAGGCACTTCTTAAATACAAAAAAAATTACATCAAACTTCACTCCAAACAGATAGTTGAGACCGCACTTTCATTGATGGCGGCAGCGAACAACCAGCCGTGTCCAGTGCATGACAAGCATTTCTGAAATACCCTATATGAACTTTGATGCTATCTAACGGCGACTGCGAGAACTACGACGTCGCAGGACTCTTGCCCCATGCGGACCCTTGCCCTACATTCACCTATACTAATAAGCAAGAAAATTCAACACCGCAAAAGAGGGATAAACACATATAAAAATACCCTAACGTGAGGCTAAAATGGCACAATTAAAAAATAATAAATTTTATTGACATGTAGCATGTCAACAAATAAATGTAGGATCTGTGTTAAAAGATACAATTTAGACAACATTTGTTGCAAAAAAATGTTCAAGTGAATTACAAATTTTGCATTTCATGTAAGATATCATGCATTAAATATTATTGTTATGTAATTTTATAATTATTCATTATTAATAAATAATATATTTAACCTAAAACACTTTCAAGTTCAACAAATAATTTGTTGTAATAAATATTACAGATAAAATCAACATTATTTACTTAAGAATTCTTACATACTAAATGATTTAATTTAAAAGGAATTATATGCTAGTGTTGTAAAGCTTAATCAAAATTTGACTGAATTTTAATAATACATATATAATTCAGAGTAATACTTTTACTCTAATAATTTTCATACTAATAATTTCAAGCCAATAATTTTATAATATTGTCAAAGAATTAAAGACAGTTATCAACAGCTACCTAATGACTAAAAGCTTACTAAAGTGTAATACATTTACTTTAGAAGATAAATATTTCAAATTTTGTCTAAAGATAAAAATGAAACTTTTAATTAGCTTATTTGTTATAATTTATCTCAAAACGTCTAAACCCTAGTATAAATTCTTGGATGGCCCAACACTTGCTCTAAAGTTGGGTCAAAGTTGGAAAAATTACGTTGGCCTGACATCAAATTGACGCTCGGGCCTACGTTGGTCCAATCTTATGTTTTCAGTTGAACGCCAACCAAAATAGAACATGTTTCCAACGAAACACCAACATTATATTTTATACACTGGCCCAACATTGTGATCTCAGTTGGATGCCAACCAAAATAGAACGTATTTCCAAACCAACACTGACATTTTATTTTTTACCACTTTCCACAACTAGATATAATTTGGGAACTGTTGTGTTACATAAACGATGCTGCCTGATAATCTCAATTTTGTCCCCCTGAAGGAAAATTTGGCTGGGCCAACATTGGCCCAACGTTTGGACCTACTGTTGGGCCAATGTTGGCATATTACAATGGCCCAATGTCGAAATGTCCTTCGGGTTCACGTTGGCAAAACATTACTTCTATGTTGGTTGCCAACTGAAATACAACGTTCACCCAACATAATTTTTTGGTTGTGTACCAACTGTTAAGAGTAGTGTTATCGTTCAGAAAGGCACTCACACAGTGATGTACCAACAGTTGGCAACGTTTTGCTACGATTTGTTTTTGCATATATAATGCCAACAAAAAAAAAACGTTCTGCCAACGGTGGTTACCAGTGTTTTAACTAAATTTTACCCGTTAACAATGAAATTTAATAATCATTGTATCCCTATTATTTTTCATCACGTCCCACTTGACATTACGATCTGAAAACTTCACTGAAAGATATCATATTCGAACTCACGCCTTTTGGATTAGCAACCCGACATGTTATCCACTATAGGCGGTTCACGACTGGAAGAAACTTTTGAAAATCAACCTTTGAAAAAACACCCTAGCCGTTAGCTACATGCATATAACATTACAAACAGCGGCGAGCGCGGATACAGTTATGCCGTTAGGTTGCCAGCACAAAGAGAGGAAATAGTTCTAAAGTTTTAACGTAATTGTTAATTTATCGCTTACAAATGGGTTTCGAAAAGACTTGTATCTTATTATGCCAATTATTAATGACGTGATGCTAACGTACTTTGATTTCAATGTTTCTTGCATACTCACAAGATCACGCTCAAGGTGAAAGTAGAGCGGCCATTTGTTTACAAACCTTCGTTCCGTGTGTTGTTGGCGAAATGTGGACGACACACGTGCCAGAGAATTGGTGCGATTGTCTTGTTTAACCTATAATAATTCATTTACTGGTTTTTTAAATATTTTTTTTACTAATATCCTCTCTTTATTATTTCTCGTTGTGCCGATTTCTTTCATTTCTGATACCTGTATAAGAGNCGCGGATACAGTTATGCCGTTAGGTTGCCAGCACAACGAGAGGAAATAGTTCTAAAGTTTTAACGTAATTGTTAATCTATCGCTTACAAATAGGTTTCGAAAAGACTTGTATCTTATTATGCCAATTATTAATGACGTGATGCTAACGTACTT